>JACEVL010003438.1:0-13603 GCA_020284085.1 Aporrectodea caliginosa
CCCGAAGGGCTGGAAAAAAGGACGACACCAAGCCCCCCATTATGACACAGCGTCGTTAAAAAACCAATAAGGGAAGCCGTTTATTTCATGATTTAACTGAATACCTTGCCATCTCCTTTTTTTCTTACCGTTTGCAAAGGATGTCCGTTGAGTTTCGCGTGACTTTTAATACCAGTAGTGAAACATAAATAGCAATGTAAACCCCGTTTGGGTAAGGATCGTTATTGCTTTTTTTAGTCCTCTGTTGCTGATGTTTTTTATCGAGTGCTGTCATTTAGTAGTCCAATCTCAGTCAGCTTCGATTCCAACTAACGTTTTCGAAAAGTCCAGATTACGAATTTCATTGACGACTCAGATGGCTACATGGCGTCGCTAGAAGTCCACAGTTGAGGCGCAACATAAATTGTAGTTTACATAACATGCTGAGTAAAATGGGTGCACTGCCTTCCATGGCGATGTTTATACTTTCTGCTCCTTCACGGGCATTCTTCTACTCTAGTATACCTCACGGGTGCGTGTGATAGTCCAAGAGTGGTAAGAATGCTGGACTATCAACCGATAGGGCAGAATTTTGTGTCGAGATTTCTAAACGCATCATAGCCAACACGACTGTAACGAGTACACTGTGAGAACACTGTCGGCCGGAAGATAAACCGCCCTCATATGCCGAGGCTAAGAAAATGAAACTGCTAACGCTTCATACCCATTGCTGCCTCTCAGAGTTACTGGCCTAAGGGACTGTTTATCGTAATCACCAACATCATCGTCATACTCTTAAAAACCTTTTATCCACAATAATGCATGAAAGCATCAGCATTGCTGTTATGGCTGTGAATAATGACACGGTATTGTCGTATTCTCGGCGAGCGACGAGCGCCTCCTAGCGTCAAGACATCGTAATTGCTCAGTGCCTCGTAATCGCTAAAACACAGCGTTTTCCGTTTTCGGACTCTATAAATTCTCTGCTTTCACTGTATTGTAGAAACCTATTAGCCTAAGCCCCAGTTCAAACGGTAAGGTCGACTTGAACGCCCTTTGACGGTCACAAGATGTCGCTTAACAATAAATGATCACAATAATCACTTAAAACACCTTTAAAAGTTTACCTCAGGCGCTATAAATTCTGCAAATGCTTCAATCGTTAGATTTCCATCACAGGATCTCAATAGTGCAAGGTCGATGTTAACGGCTCTTGGCGGCCATAAGCTGGTGAGAAAACAACAGAAAACCTGCCTCGAATGCAGTGACGCCAGTATGAAGCCTGGATTAAGACGGAAGGCGACACCGCGTCGTCAAACAGATACTACGCCGTCAATGTAATTCGAGCATAGGATAATAGTAGGCTCTGGCAGCCACAAGATGTCGCTAAACAATGGATAATACAGTGCTGGCCTTCAATACCTTTAACAAGCATTCATCGGATCTTATAAATTCAGCAAACACTTTTAACGGCTAGCTCTAAGCTGCATTATGCCAAAAAATAATCATTGTCGGCGGCGACGGGTTATGTTGTCATAAGCTACCGTTAAACTGTGGATCCATCGGCTAGCAAACTCCGCCACTGTTCGCTTTCTGATAGTGCCAGTTCTAAGTCTGGATAAAGTAGGAGGGCGACGTTAATGATCTTTGTTACCACACAGCTAGTCGTTAAACAGATAAACCACCATATAGCTACATGTATATTTTCTAAAATGTTAAATGTGCATGCTGTTTGTAATATTGCCAATGTACAATGTTTGATATAACGTCAGGGGACGATGTTGTCATGATATGTCATTAAACTGAAGGTTAAACAAAATTCGCTGGACACAAGCAGCTTATGACTTATAGAGTGAGGTATTCGCTATCATTACCTTCCTGAGGACTCACCGTCCTTTGAAAAGTTCTGCTCAAAGGCGGATTCCCGCCTTTTCTCTGCTGTTCTGACCGATAAAGGTCATGTGTTACATGCCTTGCTTCCTTCGGTTAAACCTTCTGTTTATTATCTTCGCCCCATTATCGTGCCATTCTTCCCGCTGATAGCCTGATGCGAAGAACCTACATCACTACAGGATGATTTATAACAGTGCTTCCCAAAGTGCCGGTCCGCGAGTCCTCAGTTGCCGGTCCGCAAAGTGCGTCAAGAAACTGGTCATATTGTCTCGGAATCAAGAAATGACTATTATATTCTTGAAAGTCATAACAAAAAGACTTATTAGGATAGCATTTAAAGGGCAATAGCGTCATAGAATTGGCTAAACATGCATTGAAATCAGTTTTTTAAGAATTTAAGTGATCGAAAACGAAACAGAGAAATAATTAATAAATTTGGCACCGGTCCTCTTGCAGTGGAAAAATTCCTGCTGGTCCGTGACACTGAAAAGTTTGGGAAGCACTGATTTATACGACTTGAATAAGATAGACTGGCTAATTTAGATTATTGCGACTACTATGATGTGTGAACACCAAAATGCGGTTAGCTGTTTAATCTATTAAAGGATATTTTTACTTACTTCTTACTTACTTTGTTATTGAACTTTTGGTGGTTGTCGTTCTACGATTTCTTTCTGTTTTAGGACGAGGAGTCTGACCGGGATCTTCCGAATTGTCATCCATTTCGATCGTCCAAGTGGGTTCTTTCATCTTACAGCTGCCTTTATTCTCGCTATCTACAACACTACTAGATATAATATTTTATATTACTAAGATTTTGTTAAATTTTTTAAAAAACGTTTTCGGGTTTTTTGTGTCTTTAAACTAACATTTAGCGCCTCTGAGTAGTTTCCCTGAAGGGGCGCTATATAAATTCTCGAATGAACGAATTTAAATTCCTATATAGATCTTGTAAATAATTATAATGATCTTATTACTTCGTCACTTAGGCTAGATCTTACGATGAAATGCAACTCAGCTGAAGTAACTGAGCTATTTATAGCTTCCGTCGAGAATCTTTTAAAGGTGTCTAAGGAGAGCATTACATTATCCAGCGTTTAAAGTCATCCAGCGACCTCCTAAGCTTGAGGCCGCCAAAGACTGTCAACTTTATACTCACTACCAATGAACCACTGGCAATAATATGAATGCTCTATTTATAGAGTTTGAAGCATGCTTGTTCAAGGTGTCCAAGACGAGCACTGTGTTATCTGCTAAGGGGAATCACCTCGACCTTTAACTTGTATTCTAATCAGATATAATATTATTTACATTCGTAGCTGTTGTTCTCATTCTGGAAATGAATACATTTATGCATCCATTTCTAAAATGAGAGTCAGAATTATTAACCCTCGGGCTACCAAGGGGGGTGGTTGCCCCCCTATAGTTTTTTCATCTCAAACTTTTTCCGTATGGAATAAAAATTTGACCTTTTAGGTAGCTGTAGGGGTTCATTTACACACGTTTTGAGGTAAAATGTGAGATGATATCTCACACCGTTCAAACGTTATACCCAATATACCCGAGGCACCAGGGGGTGGATACCACCCCCCTAGATTTTCGACTATATCTTATCCGTCATTTAATATTAAGAGACACAAATTATACCACTCTATAGAGAGAATGTGGGGCTACATTTCTATGGTGACTGAGTTGACCTGAGACAACCGAAAGTGCTCAAAATAAATAATAATACGCGTAATATGCGTGAAAAATGGCTGATTGGAAACACTCCCTCCTTAGTTTTTTGTCTGTAGCGTATTCATTTGTCTTCCTGGAAGAGAAACAAAGATACCATTCTTTAGAGGGAATGTAGGGCTTCAATTGCATACCAACATCTTTGTCTTTTGAATACCGGAAGTGATCAAAATAAATAATAATACGCGTAATCTGTGTGAAAATGGCTGATTACAGCATTACAACGTAAACCGATATAATGTATGGATATATATGCATGGATGTACATTTATACTATATAAACATGTGGATGATGATTTTGTGTATCTTTTATACATAGATTAGTTTCAAAACACACATAATCTTATATTTGTTTATCCAAAAAGTACAAAATGTACGCAATAATATACAATATTGCTAATTAATTGGTTCAGTTGTTAAAAGTGATGTAATTTCGAGGTGCATTCACATAATGTACAACTAAATATACCATTCTGTGCAGAAATGAATGCTGAATCCAATGCTATATTACAAGTTATGATATGTAAAACCAAACACGAAATCCAGGGGGGTGGTAACCACCCCCCCCTTGGTAGCCAGTCTTACAAAAAAAAGCTTGGTAGCCCTAGGGTTAAAGACTCCACAGTCATAATGGAGGCTGCTTCGTAAAGAGCCAGGCTTCTCTGTGAAATTTATAATATTTCACGATGTAAGTAACTTCGCTGGTGTCTAAACCACAAGGTATCAACCGATGGCTAACTAAAATGCAAATCGCAATCAGGTCAACATCCTGGAGATCATTCCGTTAAGACTGGTGGAGAATAAGCTATTTGATATTGAGCTGTATTATGCCACACGAACTGTGAGACCTCCTTATCAAAACAATTTCTGCCGACATCAACGGCCTTTGTTGACACAAGATGTCGTTTAAACTGTGGATTATATCCTAATCTGAAAAACTCTCAGTTTACAATGGAATGAAATAAACCACTGAGCAGAACGAGAACAGATACAACAGGGAGGCAGTTCAAAAATTTACACCAATAACAGTTCTAGTGTTAGGCAAAACCAGAAAAAGATAATGTCATTACCTCGTTGAATAACGATATGTCTGGAGAATTAAGACTGATCTTCAGTAGCCTATTGCGGTTAGCCAGAGTTCAATGTTTTATAAGAGTTACGCATAAAAGTAATACGACGAACTCTTTGAACACGTCTTAGGATTTGAAGACCACATCCACCGAATATGCTGTCAGGCCCGCCAATCTCTCTATGCCTTGCGGACTCTGGTCGCTCACGGCTTGCGAGGTCCGCTTCTTTTTGATGTCGTGCGTGCCACAACCCTGGCACGGATGCTTTATCCCTCGCCTGTTTGGTGAGGTTTCGCGGGGCAGTGCGAAAGGAACAGGCTTCAGACCTTGATACGTCGCCTGATTCGTTTCGTTACCTTCCTGAGGACTCACCGTCTGAGCAGTTATGTGCTTCAAGGTGGATTCCCGCCTTTTCTCTGCTGTTCTGACCGATAAAGGTCATGTGTTACATGCCTTGCTTCCTCCGGTTAAACCTTCTGTTTATTATCTTCG
Source organism: Aporrectodea caliginosa (assembly GCA_020284085.1). Classification (NCBI taxonomy): domain Eukaryota; kingdom Metazoa; phylum Annelida; class Clitellata; order Crassiclitellata; family Lumbricidae; genus Aporrectodea; species Aporrectodea caliginosa. The sequence continues at coordinate 5,172 of JACEVL010003438.1, forward strand.
CCCCATGATCGTGTCATTCCTCCCGCTGATAGCCTGATGCGAAGAACCTACATCACTACAGGATGATTTATAAGACTTGGATAAGATAGACTGGCTAATTTAGATTTACTGCGACTACTATGATGTGTGTAGGCCTACACCAAAATACGGTTCACCTTGTCACCTTGTGCCGTCAATTCGCTGAATCCTATAGCGACCGTCATAGTCAGCCTTAAAAATACAGTTAGTAATTGGTTTATTAAAGGGTATTCTTACTTACACGTTAACGGCCCTTGGCGGAGATAAGACGTCGCTTAACCCTTTGGAGGTGAGGTGGGGTATGACATACCCCACAGCTATTCTACACTGCGTTTTCTACGGAAAAAGTCGAACCAGCTTGGATTATTTTTTTCTACCTTAGTGAATGTGAAATACGGACACTTTAGGATCATTTAAGGTACTTTTGAACGCACATTTTTTTTATTTTGGGGCATAATATTCAAGTGAAATTATAATTTTTTGCATGCATGTTGATTTTAATGAATTAAAAAAAGTAACGGCTCAGTGCAGAAAAAAGTGGCGATATCAGAAGATATTGCAGATATTAGATTTATACTTTTGCATCGATGCAAAATTGATCCATTATTACGGGTATTATGTCACGTGTTCCCAAATGTTGCATGTTTCGAGGGCCACGAAGATGCCATTGCAAAGAGCCGCTTTGATTTTGAGCGCCACAACGCTAGCCATATCAATTATGATTGAAAACTGTTATTTGTTCCTGAAAATCACCAGTTTAGCCGATTATTGGTTACATAACTATAGTTTAGCTCACAATTTATGTTATGTTATGTTTATATTGCGACTTGCAACTAATTAGATGTATTGGGGTGTGTCAGACCCCACCTCACCTGAAACGTTACAATGCTTCACCTCACCTCCAAAGGGTTAACATTAATGAATTATGCAATGCTCGTCTTAAACACCTTAAAAACGCTTCCGTCAGATGTTATAATATTTTAGGAAATTTTTTAATCACCAGTTCGTATCAATACTGTTCATATCAAGTGGTCGCTAATGGTGTAAGGACGACGGTCACAGGCTGCATATAAACTAAAAACTGCCAACCATCTGCATCTATTGTTACTTAGCCTGGATTAAGGACGACGGCGACGCCAAACATCCTCGATCCTCCCTCTGAGACGGTCACTGCGTAACGACTGAGCAAGTCCATCAGTCACAGATTGTTCAGCGTCATCGATTGATTCTTTTTTCATTAGATAATGGCGTTTACTAAATACCACAACTGATTCTATTACCACTGACACAATTTATACTAATATCACTTCTGCTACTGTTCACCTTCCAGTCCAGTTACAGCTTGTTTGAATTTGTAGTTCATCTGACTCTGTCGAGATGTCCAATGCTGATCAGCCTTCATCCTAGCTACAATTCCATTAGTAGTATAAAGAAATCCACTGCTGCTAATTTGTTATCCATATCATTTACATCTGTTAAGAATTTGGCTGCTGATGTTTTCAGTCAATTGCCGCCTTTTGAACTTAACAATCAATAAACTTCGATTCCAGGTAACGTATTCGAGACGTCCAGGTTACCAATTTCATTGAAGAATCCCAGGTGGCCACTAAGCGTGACAGGGAGTCTAAGAGATAGAGGCGCTAGATAAATTGTGAATTACGGTTTGGAACCTCATCGATTTAGACAATTACTGTGTGGGGACCCTGAGCAAGTCCTTCATTCACAATTGCTCAGCGCCAAAGATCTTCTTAACTTGCGTGTATGAGAAATGTAGTTAGACAGAAGCTACCTCTACTGATGGAAATTATATCCAATTAGAAAATAAGGTAATGAGAGGTCGACAGTAATATGTCGCTTCACAATGATAGACAGTGCTCGTCTAACACACCTTTAACTAGCTATCTTCCATCGCTATAAATACGGCAAATGCCTTTATCGTTGAAATAAAACTCGAGAAACCCATCGTACGGTACGGTCGATGGAAGCCTCTTCAACCTGATGCTATCCGTCAACTCATAATGGACTCTTCTTCGAAGTCTTGCGAACTTGACTTGCTTCCTCCATTCTTAGTTAAGGAATTTTTAGATGAACTTGTTCCGTTTTTGGTAATTTTATGTAACTCTTCGCTGGCCCAGGGATACGTACCTGCATTGCATAAAAGGGCTGTGGTTTTCCCTTCCATCAAGCGACAAGGTCTTGACCCTGGCTCCCCTTCAAATTACCGCCCTATCTAAAACTTGTCTTTCCTCTCGAAGCTTCTTGAGAAATGTGTGTCTGTACAACTGGTTCACTACCTTGACCTACACTCTCTAATGCCTCCTCTTCAGTCTGGATTTAGGAAATTTCACTCAACAGAATCTCTTATGGTGAGTCTTCTGGCTGATGTATTTCATGCCGTTGATCGTGGCCATGTCACTCTACTTCCCTCTATGACATTAGTGCCGCTTTCGACACTGTTGATCACACCATCCTTCTTGACCGGCTCTCTAACTCATTTGGGATTACTGATTCTGCTCTTCTCTGGTTCCGCTCATTTCTTTCTGGTCGCTCCGTCTCGGTAGTTTTTGGTCCCACCCGCTCTGCTTGGGTTCCCCTCTCTTACAGGTTACCTCAGGGCTCGGTTCTTGCTCCTCTTCTGTTTGTCCTATATACTTCGGATCTGGCTGGGGTCCTTGGTCCACTGGGTGTCCTATCCCACCAATATGCTGATGACACGCAAGCTTACCTTCATGGACCTGCAGACACAGCTGCTGTTATGGTCGAGCGTATTCTAGAGGCTTCAGCTGCTCTTGACCGATGGTTATCCTCAAATCGCCTTCGTCTTAACCAAGACAAGACTCAGTACATATGGCTCGGTGGTCGTGCCCAGCTTGCCAAGGTTGATGCTGACTCCCTTCGTCTTCGGTTTCCAAATATGCACTTCTCTTCCTCTGTCCGTGATCTTGGATTCATTCTTGATCCTGTCCTTTCTCTATCTGATCACGTAAATAGTGTCTCTCGTTCCTGTTTCTACTGCCTACGCCAACTCCGTGCCATCCGCCAATCACTACCACTGCACGCCATCACGACTTTGGTCCTTGCATTGATCTGTTCCAGGATTGATTATTGGAATGCGGTGTACATTGGTCTCTCCTCTACAAATACATCTAAACTTCAGTCCATTCTGAACGCTGCCGCCCGCCTCATAGGGGGCATTGCAAAGTTTGACCATATCTCCTATTTTATCCGTGACTACCTTCACTTGCTCCCTATCCGCCAGCGCATCCAATTCAAGGTCTGTTCCCTTATGCGAAGCTGTCTTGCTGGGTCTGCTCCTCACTATCTTAGGGCCTTTTGTACCCCAGTATCTTCTCTGCACAGTCGTTCCTCCCTTCGGTCCTCGGCCCGTGGTTACTTGGTTGTCCCGCGGGTGCGTACTTCTACGGCCCAGTCTAGGAGTTTCGCTATTGTTGGTCCCAATAGCTGGAACCAGTTACCTCAGTCCCTCAGGACTGACCTTTTTCTATTTCTTTTGACCAGTTCCGCAAGCGCCTGAAAACCTCCCTTTACCAGTGAAGAGACTGGCTCGGATCAGGAGCGCCTCTGTTTTGAGTGGCGTATATAAATGCTTGATTACGATTACGATTACGATTAGTGTCGAAATTATGCGTGTTAAAGGTGTTTAAGGTGAGCACTGTATTTCCCATTCTTTAGCAACATCTTGGGATTGACGTGGATGGATAATCATGAAAATGTGTGCATTTATTAAACGCCAATATCCAATAACCAAGCATCAATCGATGGCGCTGAGCAATTGTAAATGATGGACTTGCTTAAGGTCTCTACACAGTAACCGTCTCAAAGAAGGCGGATCGAACCCTACTCTCCGTGAGCACTCAACCAGTTGGCTACCGATTCATAGGTTAAATTCAATAGATTCGTTCAACAGAAACTGATCAAGCATCGTCTCCACCTGGCGGCGAGTGATGGAAGTGGTTACTTGACGTCTGGACGTTGTGCTGTGGCGAGGATTGACCCCTTGAACCAGACATAGGTTTGACAAGGGTCGCCAGACTGAACGGCTGATCGTCTGTTTCGTACAGCACCAGCGTCCATCTGGTGAGCGTCGCCTGAAGAATAATTATACACATAGCACTTTGTTGGCAAATGGCCTTTGCAGGTACCGCTAAAAGAACCATTTCAAAACTGAGTTGGTTTTAAGACGCATCTGGAGCATTTAGACTCGATCTAGCAATAGTTTGGGATAAATCTAGATTTACAGTGACGTTACGACGTTACTGCAGTTCCAAGTCCGGTTGCCAGAGAGAACAGAGAGATTATTAAATCAGGAAGATAGGCCTAATATGCGTTTTTTTTACTAATTTGTTTGATTAATTTTTCATTACTGTAGCTAATTTCTTAAAAGCAGATTTTTTACTAAATAACATAGTATTAGGATAGGCCTATTATATCTGTCAAATGAAACTACTTGTAATAATTTTAGTTTTAATTAGAAATATTAGATCAATATTTTACTAGGTTAGGTTAACTAAATAGATTATTCGATTAGCCTAGGGATTAGGTCATATTATATAAGTTGTCATAACTGATCAGATTATCATATTAAGTGATTAGATTGGATTAGATTAATCGAATGTGCTCTATAATGATTACATTAGGAGATTACAGTCATTATAATTATGATTAGTTAAGATCATACTGTACCAGACCTGAGCAGATAAGAATCTGATGATTAAATAAGATTATATCATATGATTTGTAAGGGAATCATTAGATTATATCATTAAAGAGTAGATTAAACAATAAACTATTTCAGATTAGATAATTTGATTAGATGACCTAATCAACTAGATTTGATTAGTTCAATATTCAGACAAGAGGAGATGATGACTAGTATAGATAGATTAGATTATTATATTAATTGAGATTAGATCATAATAAATTAGATGGCGTATGCATATTATATATATTTATGTACGAGTTTGTCTGTATGCATGCATGTCTGTATGTATGTGCACGTATATATGTGTATATATATGTGGGTCTAGGTATGTGTATGTATGTATGTAGCCTCATTAATTGTTTAGCAACATCTTGTGGCCGCGAAGACCAATTACGTTGACCTTTAACTTACATTACAGTTGAGGTAATCATCTAGTTTATTTGGCAAATTATTTTTCCATTAGTATATTTGATATGGTCAATTTAAAATAGGAGCTGGATTGCTAAAATTAGCTGTTTCAATCAAAGCGATTAAACGCATCGGTTTATTATAGCACATGGAGAATACATGTTAAAGGTGTTTAAGACGAGCATCAATATTGTCCATTATTTAGCGACATAATCGGATTCGCACACGATGCATAATCATAATCATAGCAATGTTTGTGCATTTATTAGTGCATTGTCCAGTGACCAAGCATCAATCGATGTCGCTGTGCAATTGTAAGCAAAGGACTTCCTTAAAATTACTACACGGTAACTATCTCGGAGGAGGAGGCTCGAACCCGTTCTCTTCACGTTACGAGGCAAGCACTCATCCAATTGGCTACCTTGTCCCTCAAATCCTAGGTTCGAATCAATCGATTCCAACGGATCAGCCATTGTCCCACCTGGCGGTCAGTGATGGAAATAGTTTCTCCAGGGGAATCTCCACCAGACCGTTCAACCATTACAAATCAGTAACGTAAGAAGATGCAGTCTTTTCAGGTGTAGTAAGCAGTTACTTACATAGCGCTATCGGCGTTAAGCACAGTGGTCAATGGTCAATGGTCGCTTCAAAGTCCACCTCTGCATAATGACTATGACGAGGGTCATTTGGAAGATCTTGTGAGCAAATTTATCAAGGGAGCTAAACCCCAATGCGTAATTCTTTGTATTGCATCCTGTTCAGCAAAGTATATGTGTCAAATTGGGTGTCATAGTTTATAAAACATTGAACTCTGGTCGCTAGATGGCGATAAGATTTAGAAAATGATAATTATGCTCTGGATAGACACCTTTAATACGCCTTCAATCGATATTATAATTTCTTGATTTGCGTTCTATCACTAGATCACCGCTACAGGATTTTAATCAAAGGTGAGGTCGACGTCAATGGCCTTGTAATACGCAAGGTTTACCTAAGCAATGGATGATGATAGTTCATAAAATGTTATCAGCAACCCTTTTGGGTGCCATCGAAATGTAATGGCTGTGCTGGTGTGATCGCTCATGTCATTTCATTGTCAGGACTTTTTTCAAATCAGGATAGGATCCGGAGTTTAACGACATCTTATGGTAACAAATGCCGTTGATGTCGGCCGAAATTATTTTGATGAGTTGTCACATTTCGTGTGGCTTAACACAGCTCAATATAAAATTGCTTATCCACCAAAGGCTGCCTATCTACCTTAGCGGACTGGATTTTGACCTGATTGAGACTTGGTTATAATCATAGACATGTATAATATATAAATATGTCTGTCACTAGAGAGAGTATCTGCTATCTATGTTGAGGCTGCAGATTCAAAACGGCCTTGACGATCGAAGATAAATTGTGTAGCGTGTGAATGTAGCAACTTATTAAAGCCCGAAAACAAGAATACTGGAAGCCCGCACTGAAAGCAATCTCCTGGAGTGTTACCTTCATATGTAAATATGCATGCATAAGTATATGTATTTATCCTCTCCTTGAGGTTTGAATTAATCCCTCCCAGCGGAGGGGTCAGCCACATGGATCCTTTTCCTCCACTTGTTTCTGTCACCAGTATCTTCTTTCTTCAAACTGAGAAACTTCAGGTCTTCTCATCTCTTCCTCTGTCTTCACCCGATTGCGGCTTACGGAGACCGCTGCTCTCATAATACTTTCAGGCAGCTGTCACCGCACGACCGTTCCTTTCGTATTTTGTTGGTATGTAATGCAAGTATGTATGTATATAATATTTTGATTGTATGTATCTATTTAGGAATGTATGTATGCATGCATATATATATATGCATAAACATAATGCATATACTTAAAGTAGCACGCTTTAGGCACCATGTCAAGACACCATAAATATAGGCCTACTTTTCCTACATTTGTGTTACCAATATCCGTTTATCTTTCTTATCTTTGCATACTAAGATCTGCGATAAGGAACGCAGATGGTGACCTGCTTTGATGTTATCTCGCATCGATGTTGGGCTGGAACCGTCGTCCAGTCTTCAGCCAGAGTGACCATTTCATCGACGTCCATCAGACCGTAACCGAAGTGATGGCTGACTGCAGAGGCAGAGGGAACAAAAATAATAAGATCAACGAACCGTGTAACCAGATCATGCCACTCGAAATGAAAGGTAAGTTAGGGTGATGCAAATTAAATTAAGGTATGGTCTGGTAATTTAAGTAATGTAAATAAAGGTAATATCAGGTAATTAAGCAATGCCGAGGTACTTTCCAGTAAGGTAAGGTAAAATAAGTTAATGTCAGGTTCTTCCTAGTAAGGTAAGGTGAGGTATGACCATACTTCTCGTTCCTTACCTGACCGGGCCTTAATTTGCCATTGTAAAATAAGATCAGGTCGGTCAAGGGAAGAAGGTAAGCAAAGGCAAATAGAGGTTAGGCTTGATGAGTTCTTGTAAGGTAAGGTAAATTAATTAAGATAATGTTAGGCACTACGGTAAGTAAGGCAAGTACATTTAGGGAAGGCATTGTGAATGGGTAAGCACAAGTAAGGTGCATAAACGGAAGAAAGACAAACATAGGTAAATAAAGACAATGCAAGGAATTGTAAACAAAGCTAAGTCTACATTATCAAAGGTAAGTTAAGGTAACGTTATATATCAGGCGCAGACAAGACAGCGGCCAATGTAGCCTCGACTTCTATAGCGCCCGTCTTCACAGAGTATCAGTTGACGGTTCAAGTAGGAAATACTCAACTCAGGCAGTGGTTGGTAATTGCATCTGAATAACTTCTATAACGTCGATGGTCGCTTTCTTTAGAGAAGCTAATTCTGAATCAAGGAGACAGTAATCTAATCTAATCTAATCTAATCTAATCTAATCTAATCTAATCTAATCTAATCCAATCCAATCCAATCCAATCCAATCCAATCATAATCTAATCTAATCTAATCTAATCTAATCTAATCCCTGTGCCTGAGACTATATGACCGTTTTATTCCACAATCAGACAATCTCACACTCAGATCTTTATAATAAGAATGTTATACTCTGTATAAATGTACGACGTGTACAACAAATTGCGGTTATGCATTGCAACTGGTTTAATAAACAATATACTGTGACGTAATGTGGGTGTTTGTTATCGAGCGAAATTGCCTACAGCAAAAAGGCTGGCGTCTGATTGGTTGAGGACTTTTTGTTTGGCGTATGCTGTGTGGTTGAGGACTTTTTGTTGCTGTACGCTGATTGGTTGAGGACTTTTTGT
>JACEVL010003439.1:0-13702 GCA_020284085.1 Aporrectodea caliginosa
TGCGTAACTGCCTCGTTGGGGTGGCCCCATCCTACCTGAGGTCTTTTTGCACCTTTGTCTCCTCCTTTCCTGCGAGAGCTTCTTTGCAATCTTCTACCCGTGGCCTTATGGTTGCCCCTCGCATGCGCTCTGCTACAGACCACTCTAGGTGCTTTGCCCGTGTTGGCCCATCAGCTTGAAAATCTCTTCCCCAGTTTTTTCGCCTTGAGCTACAGTAACTAGCCTCTCACCTTCCCTGTTCCGGAGACGCCTTAAGACTTTCCTATTCGCTGGTGCAGGTACTGATGTAGGTCGAGAGCGCTGCTGATTTTAGAGCGGCGCTATATGAATGTTGGGTTACAATTACAATTACAATTATGTATGTATGTATGTATGTATGTATGTATGTATGTATGTATGTATGTATGTATGTATGTATGTATGCATGTATGTATGTATGTGTATGTATGTATTTATGTATGTATGTATGTATGCATGTATGTATGTATGTATTTATGTATGTGTGTAAAAATTAAAATGTTGGAAATGCATTGCTCCACAAGGCTGCCCTTGTTACACATGAAAACATGAGTCTCTATGCAAAATTTTGGAAAGATTGGATTATATTTAGAGGTCGTTTTGTTTTTCGACTTTTGCTATAATATAGTATGAACTTGTCAAAAAACATGTATAATTTTATTTTTTTTCAAATCAGTTATAATTTTTTTTCCCCAAATCAGTTATTATTTTGAACAATAAAAAAATGCCGCAGTGTTACTCAGGCTGCATTAAATTTATAATGCAATGTAGTTTTGGATTATTAAAGAAGTTATCCAGTCTACATAAATCCCGTCATTGAAATGCTGGAAAACCCGCAACCCGCTATTATTTCATTTTGCCTTTGTTGGAACAGTAAACATTGTCCGATGACTGGAGACAAGTTGCAGCAAGTATTGTTTCTGTGACTCATCCCTAGTACATCATTGTAACACTGGATCAGAGCCACTCCACGTTCTGCACAGTCATTGACAACCATCAACAGTTTGACATTTGCCTTCATCGACTGGAAAGTAGGGTCCAGTGGTCAAGGAGTAGAAGTCTGTGATAGGAAGGCTGTGGGTTATTCTTGTCCCTGGATGGTAAGAAGATCAAACAGTTTTAAAGATCTCCCTAGTGACATACGCTTCCAGTGGAGTCTGGTGGTCGAAGGATTTCCTATCCAGACGCAACATGGATAGCGGATTAGGTGGATGAGTAAGAGTGTATTACCAGAGCAGCCTCGATGTCATCAATGACACGCTCATCAAAGAAAGCGCGTGGCTATAAGGTATTCGAAGAAATATAAGAGATGACGACTGAAAGAGTGAATATAAATCGACCTCAAACTGTAACTCCTTGAGTCAGCAGAAATCTTGGCTCATACAAATTCCAGTGCTTGCGAACACCCGAATCTGTGCCTGCTCCCCGAATTACCAACGCAGCGACTATTGTTGCTTTCGTGGCAACACCAACTTAAGTCCATTCTGTTAATGAAACATGAAATTCCTCAGGACTGCCTCATTTTGGGGAGTCCAGACCCAAGAATGCGTTTGTCAGGCATCCCTAACAGCCAACATTGTGAGGAACTCCTGGTAGATGCCAGTTCCACCAGAGCTGCCGTTTTCGTTACGTATGAGCTTTTATTGCAGAAAGTGAAAAAACATGTGCTGTAAGCCTATTTCATATTCAAGGCTTGTTTCAAGATAAAAACACAATTTAATACTCGAATCATGCTAAATTAGCAGCATATAGAGCAATATTGAACAATCCAATTGTACATGAAACGAATTGTAATGAAAAGTTGGCATGCAAAATTAAAAAATTAGCTATAAGCCAACAACCGATTATCTATCAGAAAGAACTTGAAACAAGTGTTTAATTTGCAAATAAGCTTATTATTCTTTTATTTACTTAAATACATTTGGCATATTGATCGTGATTTAGAAAGATGGTGCTTGATGTGCATGTATGTATGTATGTATGTATGTATGTATGTATGTATGTATGTATGTATGTATGTATGTATGTATGTATGTATGTATGTATGTATGTATGTATGTATGTATGTATGTATGTATTTATGTATGTATGTATGTATGTGAAGGATGGTTCGAGGCTGAACTAGTCGCACAGCAGGTCGCACCGGCCAAAAGGGGAAAATTCGACATATCCGTCAGACAAAACATGGAATAAAAAAAACGGTTATATGCGGAAACGTGATGGTAAGGTACTCAATTAAACGAGCGTGAAAATCTGGAGACAATTGGCCGAAAAAACGCAGAAAATCGTAGGAAATTTCTGGACTTGCAGAGAGAAATGGGATGGGCTCTATAACTCTGGCACGGGCCAAAGCATAGCGACTCGTCTGGGCTGTGTGATTCGGCTCTACGCTAATTATAGGCTACGCTAAATACACGACTGTACAACGTTGCGGTTCCATAATACCCCCAACTTCGTCAACATATGAAGGTATAACGTAGAGCACACCACAACATTATCAACTCCGCTCACCAAAGCCAATCGCAGTCAACATGTCGAGGAAGCCTACGAGGGTCGAGGAATTGGTCGAGCTGCTTACAGACGAGAAGGCAACGGATATTATTGTGCAAAGGCTGGAGAAATCGGAATCAATGACATCGGCGTTTGAAGAAATGATAGAAAGGAAAATCGACAAAATCTTTGACAAACTGCTGGCTAAAATCGAACCCATAATTGACCTAAAAGTCAATGAGCTCCTGCAAAGAAGTCTGACTAACTTCTCAGTGGAACATAACCAAATTCTTGAGGAAAATATACAATTACGCAACAGGGTTTCGTACCTGGAAACTGAAACCCGACAGACAAACTTGGTGCTCCATGGAGTGGAGGAGATACAGGTGGCGACGGGTTCGAGGGATTCAGCGGAAAGGGAAGCAATCGAGGCTACCCTCAATCTCTGCAATCAAGTCCTGGGTCATAACATCTCGTCAAATGACATTTCCACCGCCTTCCGAATACCAAAAAGGGGAAGGGAGAAGCAGAGGCCGATCATAGTCAAGTTCATATCACTCAACATAAGGAATCTAATTTACAGATCTCGGATACAGCTGCGAAAATCGGAAATATTCATAAATGAACATCTTACCGCGAATAATGCGCAGATATATGCCAGGGCCAGGGCATGTGTGAAGGAGAGAAAAGCAACCTCCACATGGACCTCGGGAGGACTGGTGTTCGTGCAGCTGACGGATACCCAGGGATGCAAACCAACCAAACTTGCCACATTACAGGACGTCCAGATGCTAATGCAAACGGCCGCTCCCTAGCAAGAAAGATCTCTGCCAGGAGACTATTTCGCACGATCGTTCACTCCTTGCTTATCTGAGGGATACGAGACGACTAACACACTGTTCATTTCACTCCTACTCGTCATGAACTTACATCAACTCCCATATGATTATCGACTCTGAATCCCTGGAGGTCTGGCCAGCGCACGCTTCTCTCTATGACCACATCCATTGGATCTCCATCGAAACGTTTTAACCACAGAGCTCTTCTCTACAACTGGACTACTCAATTACCTTAATTGTGTTAACGTTGCAGGTACTTTCTACTATATTATTAGTTAAAGATGTGACCTCTTTCTTGTTTTAGCCAAAACTGGGCTTTTCTGTTCATCTATTTGTTCCTTTGGCCAAAGTTGAGGCCCTCGTTTCTTTCTTTTCTCCCTTTTTCCACGCTGTTCCGTTCTATAGTTTTTATAATGTTATACTTCGCCTTAAATAAGTGCTATATAAATGTAACTCATATACGGATGTGATGGACGGATTGTTTAGCTCTGTCTCTTGATTTGGCAGGTGTGACTGTGCTGCCTAGGATAGTGCTCTGTCTGGTGCTCCGCATACTCCGGGGAGTGACGATCCCGCCCAACCAACCTGGCTCAGCAGAAAATTAAAAGATAGGCGTGAAACAAGAAAACGGATAACCAACTTTGATATAAGTCCACCACCAGATGCCTCGCCCGAGTTAGGGATTAGAACTGTCTCACGGACCTCTTCCGTGGATTCGCTGGACGAGGAATTTAATGATTTGGAGCTTGAAATGAATTCTTTACAGGGACCTGAACTAGAAGTTATTTCCCCAACCCCCGAAGGTGATAAGATAGATGATAGGGATAACATTGACCCGGACCTAAATCTATTTAGAACCAATTCGTGGTCAAGTAATTATATCTCACCGGATAACTACCAAAGGAGCCATTTAAAAGACCTAAGCCCTAACACTTTGACCGTCTTACATATTAACTGTAGAAGCCTACTGCACAAGACAACAGACATACAAGAGTTGCTTGAGAAAACCCGACCGACAATAGTCGCACTAACCGAAACGTGGTTGGAGGATAATCTATCGGACTGTATTCAAATACCGGGATACACTTTCATAGGTAAGGCAAGAGAGGAGGGAAGGGGAGGAGGGGTTGCATTTCTAATTGAAAAAAACTGTAACTATGTAATTTATGATCCTGATGACAAAGAGAAAAAAATGAGACCTTTGAAAGCCTCCTGATTAAGGTTGAGCTGAGAAACTGCAACATAATAATTGGAGTAATTTATAGATCGCCAGGCCCTGGCCTACCAGAATTCCAAAAAGAGTTTGATCTCCTAAATTCTAGACTTGAAGGAAAGAACAAAGAAATAATCCTTCTTGGGGACTTTAATATAGACTTGCTAAAAGTCAATGAACATAAAGACACTAATATATTCTACAATAACCTAATAGCCCAGCACTACCTTCCCGCTATTACTAAGCCTACACGGATTACAATAACTACCCATACATTAATAGAAAATATCTTTTGCACAAACTGGGCTAAGCTATTATCCGCTTCAATCATTATCTCAGACATATCGGACCACTTACCCATAGTAGCGCAATTCTCATATGAAAAACATAGTTTCAAGGACCTGGTATATAATGAACGGAGGGAGCTATCCGAAAAGGGTATAGAAAAATTTGCAAACATCCTTGAAGCAACATGCTGGGAACAAGTCATCCAGTATGCACGATCAGGAGCAGTAAATGAGGCATATGAATCATTCTCTGCGATATATAAGGAGGCTTACCTTGAAGCGTTTCCTCTAAGGAATAGGACTGGTCCTGGGAAGAGTAAATGTAAGAAAGCTTGGATGACGCCGGGACTACTAAAATCTTGCAGAAAAAAAAATCTTTTATATCTTAAATACCAAAAAAATCCAAATACAGAAAATAAAAATAAATTTACGAAATACAGAAACAAATTCAAATCCATTAGGAAAATTGCAGAGAAATCCTATTACACGGCAGAATTTCTCAAGTGTCATAACGACTTAAAAACCACTTGGAAACTAATCCGATCAGCGCTGCAGCTAGAAAATAACACTACTATAAGGATAGGTGCTATAAAAGTCGATGGTACTAGAATTGAGGACCCAGGCATAATAGCAAATAAATTTAATGAGTATTTTATAAGCTTACCTAGGGATCTAGCGAATAAAGTGCCTCCTACCTCGAAAACATTCCAGGAATACTTACCACAGACAGAGCTAACTTCCATGGGAATCATTCCAACATCCCCGGAGGAACTATTAGGAATAGGCAAGAATTTAAAAAAGTCCCACGCCAAAGGATTGGATGATATCGACCCATATATAGGACTGAGACACCTCCACTTAATCGCTCCACCTCTTGCAGAAATTATAAACAGCTCGTTACTACATGGAATTGTACCAGACTTATTAAAGATAGCAAAAGTGGTGCCCATTCTTAAAAAAGGGAATAAGGAACTAATAGCGAATTATAGACCCATATCAATTCTGCCATTTTATGCTAAATTTCTTGAAAAGGTTATGTATGATAGGTTAAGTTGCTTCATACGTAAGAAAAATATAATACACCCATCTCAGCATGGATTTCAAGCGGGTCACTCGACATTTATGGCACTTCTAGAGATGGAGGAAATGGTCTCGAGGGCGATTGACAGTAATGAATACTCTATCGGAGTGTTCCTATATCCCTACTTGAGTTACTGCAATTTTATTTGGGCATCAAACTATCCGTCAAGACTGCACAAGTTGATAATTCTACAAAATAAAGCAATTAAAATAGTTGCGGGGGCAGAGGCAAGAGATAGCACTTATCCGATTTTTGTGATATTACAATTGTTAAATATTAACCTATCTATCAAATAGCAGACTTCTTCCATCGCTTTGAAAATGGAGCTTTACCAATGTCTTTCGCGAATTATTGCTCAAAGACCTCGGATACGCATGACTATAACACTAGAGGAGCATCATGTTATAGGCCCATTAAAACTCGTACAAATCTCAGATCATTCAGTATTAAATCAACGGGGCCGAAAGTCTGGAATTCAATTCCGCCTCACATACAGAAAGAGAAAAATAGGCACCACTTTAAACAACTAATGAAAGAGTACCTATTAATCACCTGACGAATCTACGGGGCAGGGTCATTGACGGGGAAGGTCACTAACGAACCGGGGGGGGGGGGTGGGGAGAGTCACTCAGCACGGAGCGGGAGTGCGCATCAATTCTCTCATATCATATGATTAGATGTAGAGACTACTAGTTAAGCTAGACTAGGTTAATTAAGGAGATTAGTATAAAAATAATACATATTGTTAGAAGAACCATCAAAGGACCTTTTGACAGACACCGTTGGGTATCCCCGACTAGCGGGACCATTCGGTCCCTTCGGGGACACCATTTGCCTCAACTGATATCGCTCTCGATGTATGAGCATGTATGAGCATATTATGTTATCTTTCTATGATGCATTGATTGATAAACTCTGATGTTCAGTTGCTGCAGTTGATGCAATAAAGTTATTGATTGATTGATTGATTGATTGATGTATGTGTACTAATTATCTGGCATTTGCGGAGCGCTTCTCAGCTGGTCTATGTTGCCAAACGGACAATTCACGGATGAGGATGAGTTTGAGGAGGGGAAATGAATGATGGGGAGAAGCAGTATCTGAAGCTAAGCACGAGAGGCATCGATAGGAATGAGGAGTTATTGATTCCTGTTTCTTAGTTTGGCATCGTAAGGCTGTGATCCGCAGACATTTCCTCTTGGCTCTTCTTATTCCACCGATTGCTTAAGTCAATGTACTCATTAGAGATTTGTTGGATATATTGTGCGCAAGTTAATATAGGCCTAAATTCTTTGTGAATAGGAACACTAAAACGTTACTGCGACGACTTTTGTCAAATTTGAGATTTTACAATTTGTGCATCAGTTGCCAAACAAGTAATAATTTTATATAATACAGTGTAAGTAATAAATTTATATGGCGAACTGTAGAAAACCTAATGTAATGTAAAACCTAATGACTCGTGTTTGGTACCTGACAATGCAAAGTGTGTGCATTAGACCAGAAATGGATCGATGCCGTGTTTCGAATGAACGCGACATTCATTCCTTTTCAATAGCTGCAATTAGTGGCCAACGTTATGTTTTGTCTTTAGACCATTAAATTCATCGACGAATTTCTTAGCGATCGACGGCAGACCATTAGAGCATGCAAGTGACTCTCGGTGCATTCAATTGTATTAATCAATTAGCATCGTCTTCTGTATCTTCTTAATGAAGTTCTCTGTACTTAGGCAGGGTCAGACGTCATTGACGCCACTTCTCTTAATGCTGGGCTTCCTCCGTCAATGTATTGTTTCCATCCGCCATCGTCCAGTTCAAAGTCTTTTGTCTAAATCTTCCTCTCGTTCTCATTTCCCTCCACTCTTCCCTCCTTTAGTTCTCACTTCTCAACTAGAAATCCCCTCTCAATGAGTGACCAATCTAACTGTAATACTATGCAGTCTCTCTTCCTCTCTTTATACAACACCTCTTCTTTTGCTTTATGCTCAGACCAACTAAACGCCTCCATCCTAAGCCATACACGCAACTGGAAAGCCTTCAGCCTTCTAATATCCACCTATATGATGCTCCATATAATTCCTGTAACCAGTCTTTTCTTTTTCTTTTTTCTTTATTCAATCTCCTCTCCTCAACTCTTTTCTCTTCATAAAAGCATCTTTAACCATTGCTATCGTTCTTTTTTATTCCATTTTGACATTATCCCATTTTGCATCAGTTGTAATCTTCTTTTCTGCTAATCTTCATAATTTTTGTCTTTTGACATTTATTTTCGTACCATACTGCATCGAAATCATCTTCTGTAACCGTCTTACACAGCCAATCTACCTGTGTTTCACGATTTGTTTGTAGGCGGCATTTTTGGTGATAGTAGAGTAGGTATACACAGCTGGACTATAAACAGTAACAACGTTGTACAGTTAATGCGAATACTACTAGTAATCATCTGAATTGTGTGAGTTGTTTGGCTTGTTTGGCTTGTTTGGTTGCTGCCGACAATTTATGCCAACTTTTTGGACCATAATCGGACTTCACAGGTAAGACAGGTAAAACATAGGATTCCTTAAAGACAGAGAGACAATTGAATGCGCTTTTTGCTGCAAAAATAATGAACATGTTTGAGTTCTGTTCTGAAAACTAAGTGTGTCAATGAAGCAAGTTCAAAGTTGTGTCTTATAGTTATGACTAAGAGTTCACTATTAAGGCCGTTTGTGATTGGCTACACGACGTCCGTTGTGTTTATATTTACGTCGGTTGCTTGCATACCTTCGCCATGGCAATTCCTTGTTTACAAGTCATAACAGGTTGATACGAGAACTACAGATTAGTATTAATGACATTGACGCTCAGTGCATGGAGCCAACGGTCAGCGTTTGCGCGTGCATGAGATCGCATAAAACACGGTGACTACCCAGAGCTTTGAAGAGAGTCGGCGCCTGATAAAAGGTTAGTAATACCGTTATCAAATCAAATCAAATCAAATGAAATCATTTTATTTTGTAACCAAACCAAACAATCACTTTACAATTACAGAGTTGCAAAGTACACAAACGATAGGAGATGGCCACAAGGAAAGGCCCTGAAGGGATCATTAATCCCACTAAGTAGGGCCACCTATGTACATGTTAAACAAAAAGATGCAACGGCCGAGAAATGCTTACTAAGTATAACAGTAGGTAGTTTCTATTACTTGATAGAATCTTAACTAAATCAGGCAAATCAGAATCTTAACTAAATTAGGAAAACCAAAAATAAATGAATTATTGCAGTAGAACACATGCGTGGGAGGTAAGTATTATGCACATACATTAGGATTCATCCAGAAACATTATTATTAACACCAATCAAATAAGTGTGTAACTTTTTTAACAATACTAATGAAGGAGAATGCCTAATTCCTTGTGGAATGTTATTCCAGATTGAAAGTCCAGTAGCTCTAACTGAGAACAGACGGGAGTTAGTACGAGCAAAGATGTATCTATAATTACTAGAGTTTCTTGTAGAATGGGAATGTATTTCTGAAGCAAGACTAAAAAGCCCTTATAAACAGCAGGAAGCAAGCCATGGTCGTAACGGTACATGAATTCACCAGTTTGATAAAGCTTGATTTGTTCGAATTTTAGTATGTTAATGTAATACCGTTGATTAGAGATATGCTTATGGTTGCGTTGTGTGACATCGTTGTGTGACATCATCCGAGTTAGACATGGTCTTGCTGAGGTCGACGCATTGTAGTGTTAAGGTGTAGGTTTGCGCAATAGTTGTGTCAGAGACAAGAGTCTGTGTGAATTCTGTTAATGGTATGACTAGATTCTACCTTTGCATAATTGTAGGCTTTACTAAAACGAAACTATTAATCTGTTTTATGAAGCGTTTCATTTGGTTTATTAATATATCAGAACATAGATCGTGTGTCTTGTCTTAAGTTGTGCTATGCTATTGGTATAGCCCGATAAAACAAGAATTCAAGAAATCATCTTACATAATTGACTGGTAATTTCTCGTCAAAATTTCGAAAATTTCTTGTTGACCCTCGTTTCCTTACAATATGCATAGCAGCATTACGTACATTACTTGGTAGTTATTCGGTGGGATGTCAATTCTATGCGAATAAAACTGAAATATTTTTATAGGCCTATCGTTTGACAGTTCCCTGGTAAATCATATATGCAGCTTTTCACTCTCCTATTCATGATGAGATATCCTCTTAGATGGAGAACAGTCTCCTCATAGTGAACGTCTGAACCGGTCAAAATCTTAATCTCAAAGGTTTGCATATATATGAATTATGTGACTCACTGATAGAATTGGTTGATTCTGCTTCCAACTTGGGTGTTGTCTCTAACTCTACTCTGTCAGTTGCATTTATTAATCGTCAGAATCATCTGTGCAGCTGAATTTTTTGTCTCGTGTAAGGATTATTGTATTGTATTGTATTTGTATTGTATTGTATTGTATTGTATTTGAACACTTGTTATAGCGCCCCTACCAGATTTCCCATTCAGAGGCGCTCCCGACTACTGCGCGAACGCTGAATCGGAGTTTCACGCCGAAGCGCATGAGCAATTGCGAGTGAAGGACTTGCCCAGGGTCCCTACGCGGCGGATTTTGAGGTGGATTCGAACCCGCAACCCTCCAGCTGCAAGGCACCGAACATACCCTATACCACCGCGCCCCAGTATATTATGTTGTGTTGTGTGTTGTATTGTACTCCACGTTTATAATGCGACCGAGCCACCCGCAGTAAAGATCCGAGAAATTAATCTCTGATAAACTGACCCGACCGGGAAGCGAACCCGGGGCGCCGGCGTGACGAGCGGGAACCAACCCACTCGGCCACTCAGGATCCTTTATTATGTAGCCTATGTAAGTATGTTTTTGTTGTTGAACCAGCTGTTAAAACGCATTACTATGTAGGGGAGACCGGGGTTGGTTGCTACAAAATTCATATTTTCTTTGTGCCATTTTTTATTTTTGAAACAATATACAGCCATATTTAGCCCATATAATATCCTTTTTATCTCAGCACCCAAACAAGCCATAGTGACGATCATAGAATTCCTTTAAGACAGAGAGACAATTGAATGCGTTTTTGGCTGTAAACGTAATGAATGTGTTTGAGTTCTGTTCTGAAATCTAAGTGTGTCAATGAAGGGGCAAGGTGAAAGTTGTGGCCGATTGCCTCTTATAGTTATGACTAAGAGTTCACTATTAAGGCCGTTTGTGATTGGCTACACGACGTTGGTTGTGCTTATATTTACGTCGGTTGCTTGCATACCGTCGCCATGGCAATGTATTGTTTATAAGTCATAACAGGTTGATATGAGAACTACAGGTTAGTATGAATGACACTGACGCTCAGTGCATGGAGCCAACGGTCAGCGTTTGTGCATGCACGAGATCGCATATAACACGGTGAGCGTCCAGAGCTTTGAAGAGAGTCGGCGAGTGATAGGTGCGCTTAGCAAAACCGTTGATTAGAGATTCGTAAATGAGTTGCGTTGTGTGACATCATCAGAGTCAGACAGGCTTTTGCTAATGTCGATACTTTGTAGTGCTGAGGTGTAGATTTACGAAGTTTTGTGACAGTGACAAGGATCTGAGTGCATTCTGTGAATGGTATCACTAGATTCGACGAAAACATTATCGTTATATACTCTACTAAAACGTTTATTAGTATCTCAGAAACTTAGACCTTGTGTGTCGTGTCTTAAGTTGTGCCTTGCAGTTGGTTGAGCAAGCGACACCGTAAAGCCCGATAAAACAAGAATTACTTGAATGGTAAGTTTTCATCACTATACATGTTGTATATAACTTGGTAGTCATTCGGTGAGATATCAATTCTATGTCGTTTGACAGTTCACCTGGTAAATTATCTGTGCAGGTGGTGCATTCTCCTTTCGGGGAGATTTTTTCTTAGAAGGAGTACAACAAACTCCAAGTAAACTTCTTAACTGGTCAAAAACAGAATCTCTGATAAACTGAATCTCTTATCTCGGACATCGCATAATACGTTTTAAAGGTTTAAAACGTTTTAAAGGTTTAAATCCATGAATTACTGGAGTTGGTTGATTCTGTTTCCATCTTGGTTCTTGTATTTAGCTCTACTCCGTCAATGGTATTTGTAAATCTTCGGAATCATCTGTGCAGCTGAATTATGCATCAATTTTATGTCTCATGCCAGGATATATGTAAGTAAGTAAGTATTTTTTTTAACCAAACCGCATTCTTGTGTAGGCCTACATACATCTCAGTTTATGTACAGAATCAATATGATTACAGAAATCTAATTCTAAAAGTTTTTTAATGTTGTCAACTTCCGGCAAAATACCAAATTGTAAATTGTGGTCGAATGGAATAAACCTTCCGCATTTTTGGAAGAAGTAGCCTATGAAGGACATGGCCAGGGTCACCCAAGGCCCGCAGAAAACAAGCAGGTGTCGGCTTTAAAGCATAGTTGTTCAGTTTAGCTCAATTGGCGGGTTGTCGCTAGGGAGGTTACGTTGTCGGATCTCATCACAGACTGAAACCAGGCCTTATCCCACTGACCAGCAAAGCCCTATGACGTCGGAGCAGCGTAAAGCAGGCGAGCCACCAAGGGTCGCTCGCGTCATACAGTAGAGCCTAGGTGATGCCCTGAGCTTGGCTTTCGTGTGGAGCTTTAGAAGTTTGCAGTTTACGATTGCGATTGCGATTGCGATTCGGTCCAGATAGACTGTGGGCAGTAAGGATGCGCAAGGCATAGCCTGCAGAGATTTACTGGCCATGCATATATTCGTCATATATCTGCATCTCCAAACGAAGGGTATCAGTGAAAATGATTTAAAAACCTTCATGCTATTCATCTTGGTTACTCCCAAAATGGTAATTGGGG
Organism: Aporrectodea caliginosa; assembly: GCA_020284085.1. Lineage (NCBI taxonomy): Eukaryota > Metazoa > Annelida > Clitellata > Crassiclitellata > Lumbricidae > Aporrectodea > Aporrectodea caliginosa. The sequence continues at coordinate 12,802 of JACEVL010003439.1, forward strand.
CAGACACTCGCACGCCCCCAGAATCCTTTAACTATAATATCTTGGGTCATTTTTATTCCGTTTTTCAATTGCATGTTTCAGCCCACTATTAGTAATTTGTTTTTCTTTCTATCTATCTGTACTAAGTTGCGGTTTGTCAACTTAACGTTTCAATAAAGGAAATATATATATAATTTGTCACATGATCCAACTCAGCTGGAACAGTGACACTGTTAGATGAGGGTATCAATAGGTAGCTATGATCGGTATATTTTAGAAAACTGTTTCGAGGATGAATTGCTCAAAAACCTGGATATTGTTATTATGACGTTTTTGGGCCTGTAATAGAGTTAATATTGACGATGGGTGTTTTGCCACTATTAAATTTATTTCTATGGCCCAATTCTTCACAACTGGTGGATATTGCATCACGATCTCTATGATAAGACAAATCGATCTTGAGACGTCATGCCATTAAATTCGTTGATCAATTTCTTAGAGGTGGACAGAACACACAAATTCGACTCTTTGCATTCGATTGTACTGTTCAATGAAGATGACAATTCAACTGTTAAATGTTGGTGAGACAGATTCCATTTAACAATTTATTGAGGAGGCGTAGGCTACGTGTATTAATAGCGCGCTTATTTATAAACGCATTAGATATAGGTTCGTTATATGAAAACATTAAATTTTAGGGAAATGATTTGAATTATTCTTTTGACATCAATGGTTGTCATCACGGTTTACAAAAACGCTGTTTTGAGTGACGCGTGGACTTCTTTATACGCGTTCCACTTAGTCTTGCTTAGACATTATGTCTCAATTTCTTCAATGGTATTTCTCAGAAACCCATTGGTTCTAGGTCGTTTCGATTATGATAACTCACTTCTTGTATTACAAGGTCGAACATTATGAAACA
>JACEVL010003440.1:0-12937 GCA_020284085.1 Aporrectodea caliginosa
TTGACATCTATAGAAATATATACGCCATCGATGTTTTGTTACAATACGGTTGTGTTGAGCAATCCCGTGACAACCGAGATTTAATTAATATCCCCGACGATAAAATGCTCATGTAAAAATTAATTAATTATTAATTAAATTTATTTTAGGGGCCTACAATAATTGGACCGGTTAGACATGATTCAACACATCATTTCCAATGTGCCTTCAACACCTTCGATGACTAGAAGTAGGCTAAAATAAAAAAATAATATGTATGCTAACTAAGAACTTCTAAGAGGCCTTCTAAAACCAATGCAGAAGGCGTTCCTCGCTACCATAAATTATGTTAAAAGTTCATTTAAAACTAAAGATCGTGCGCATATCTTGAAGTCTCCATTGAGGAACGTTCGCACAAAATAATTAATGTAACAGCCTTGGAATCTTATATCGTAGCAGGTGATACATTTCCTTTTGACTAAGATGTAATCCATTAAGGAATTACATTTTTTGAGTATTCAGCCTCTACAGAATCTTACACCTTACACCTGATTATACTTAGCCTATAGACATCCCGCTATTTGAATACCGCAATAATTGAAAACTCCTCATCATGAAATAAACGATAAGTAGGGCTATACGATCTTCCCAGTGACGTTCGCTGTAAAAGCTCTCGTCTTGCCCTCTTTTCTCTGCCTTTGCCGGGATACAGAACACATAGAAAGATTTAAGACCTATTTGTAGGTCTGTATATTATTAGTACTATCAGTTTCTAAGATACCGTGAGTTCAACATCTGCCTGTGTAAACTATGCTTAACCGTTGTAGGCGTGTAGCCTGCCATGACCTAAATTGGCCCATTTGTTCAGCTCGTCAGTTAGGGCAACACGTTTATAACAAAACCAGAGATCATAGTATATATGTCTCTTTCAAGGGATAATTTACACGGTGAAGCTTATATATACCTTTGAAGCTGGATGACTACCGCACTGGTAAATAAGGAAAGGTCATCCCAAAAGTTATAGTAATCAATCGTGGATAACTGCCAACTCTTGTGGGACAACCCTATATGGCTTGCGCGATTATTCCTACGAGACTTCCTGGAAGTCTGTCACATAATCTGTATAATAGGGTGGTCCAGCAACCATAGAGAAAAGTTTAAGTTTGTGGAATTATTTCTCCACAAGGCTTATTTTTGTCCACTGGGTATAGATAGTTTGCCTGTTAAATTTCAGCCTAATTGTGCAACATTTAGAGGTCAACCCATTCTCAACATTTTACTTGTGTGCTAATGTGTCTTTTTGTCATGTTTACAATGGAAGAAAAAGAGTGTTCACTGGCAGGACCGTTATTGCTGCACTAGAACGGCAAAATGTTGCCCGACATTAATGGATAAAAAGAAAATATGGACCGCTTAGCTGCTGTTGTCACTGGAAATGGTCAGGAAAACTTGTCACAATTTCAAATTTGGAGAGGTGCAGGTGAGTCTAAGGCCAAGTCCTGTGTTGAAGTTATTGAAAAATGGATTCTGAGTTCACAGATCAAAGGCCTCGTATTTGACATAACAACCAGCAACACAGGGCTTCATAAAGGCACATGCTTTAGAATTGAAAACGCTCTGGGAACTGAAACGGTCTGGCTTGCATGCTGTCAACACGTCATGAAAGTCGTCTTGTTAAATGTCTTCTTGTCTCTGTTTGGTCCAACCGAAGGTCCATCAACTGCGCTATTCAAGCGATTTAAGAAAGAATGGCCATAAATGAACCAAGATGCTTATTTCGCAGCAACTGATGAACTATTTCAGGATCCATTATTGAACCAACTGCGACAGGAAGTGCTCGGCTATTTACCAGGTGCTCTAGAAACCCAGCAGCCAAGGGACGATTATCAGGAATTTCTACGTTTATTTTCTAATTCTTGGTGAACTGAAGGCAGTGAATAATTTTGAGCTCCAGGTCCAACGCATCACGCCAGATGGATGTCAAAAGCCATTTCTGCTATGAAAATATTCCTTTTTAAGACTCAATTCAAGTTGACTGCTCGTGAATCCAAGAAAATCACAGATTTGGCTCTCTTTGTCAGCCTTGTTTATGTCAGCCAGTGGAATGAAGCACCGCATCGAATCCGAGCCCCTCTCAGTGGCATCAAGTTTTTATCAGTTCTGAAGACCTACCCAAACCAGGCTGTTGCTAGCAAAGCACTTGCAGCATTTTCAAGGTTTCTGTCTGAACATCTGGTGGCCATAGCCCTTTTGATGACAGAGTCTCATCAAAAATGAAATGAAAGATGGTACAAAATCTGCAAAGGCCAGCATTTTCAGACACCCCTCGGCATGTGCAGTTGACAAGTGATTCTGAACAGCTGAAATTGGAGAATTTGGTGACAGAAAGAACATCTTTCTTTAATGTCCTAATGGAAACAGGCAAAGAAAAGACTCAGTTATTTATCAAGAAACCACCAGAACAGTGGACAGATGATCCAGTCTTCAACAGATTTTGCGAACTGGCTGCACGCATGACAGTGAATGACGTAGATGAAATGAGAAACAGTCTTATCGAAAAGTACATTGACATGCTGACAAAGAAAGAGGAACAGAAACAGTTTATTCTTCAACTGGTCGCAAATCATCGCAAGATTTTACCAACTCCATCCAAGACAGCGCTCATGTCATAGTGTTAACCATTGCGGAACAATATATCTATTTTTGTTGAGATAACATAAAAAGTGCCAAATGGGTTGACCTCTAAATATTATTTGTTTTCATTAAAATTTTGTATGATTGTTATAATTATGATAAAGAACAAAACTAGCCTTGTGGACAACTGAAATCTGTTACTTGATTTTTGTGGACCACCCTACTGTATAAGGATACTGTTTTACTGATTTCTGTATAATTGTGCTGTTTACTGAATGTGGCGACTAGATTACTTACTTACTTACCCCTAAATTTCCTGATAAACCGTAGCAATTATAGCTTACAGAGTCTGTAAGTCTCTATTACAACAATAGCATATAGTATTTATATTTAATTCACGAGGAGACAACTCACAACGGTAGCTGTCAAACTGACACTGCAGGGTTTCGCCAGTAAGACTTATATGAAATTGGGTAGAGTGATAGACTAATGTTGACGTGCTAATGTCTGTCACTTGCACAGTCACCTATTGGGAAATTAGCCTATAGAGTTTATGCTCTCGGCATTAATGCACTATGTTGACTTTAAAAGTAATCATTCTTCTTAAGGGGCCGTCCATAAAGTACGTCACGCTCCAGGGGAGGGTTTAAGAAAGTGTGACAGTTTGTGACAGGGAGAGGGGGGTCAGGCCATGTGTGACGTCACACATTTATTTTTTTTTTTAAATTTATAATTTATTTTTTTTTTTTAGTAGAATTTCATAGCTTCAAAAATAATTTTCAAAAATTTTCTGAAACATTTTTATTAGTTTTATGTCAAAATAGCATGAAATGTATATCTCCTGAATGTGTTTTCACGATTCCTCTCGCTAGGAGCGCTAGTAATAATGCTGTTGCGAAGCCTTGTTTATGTATTAGCCTTGCTTTCGGAAGTATTATTGTTTCACTGTTCGAAAGTGTGATGTACTTTAGGGGGGTCCGAGTTTTGTGACAGTTTGTGACAGGGGAGAGGGGTAAAAATGGTCAAAAATAGCGTGACGTACTTTATGGACGGCCCCTAAGTAGTTATATAGCTTATGCTCGCCGTTAAACTCAGCCATCAATCACCAAGAACTTTTATCATTAGAAGAAGTTTCATGCAAGAAAATTGACCCCAATTTGAAACACTACATTCTACCCGCAGTCCAATAATACTAAACTTAAAGTTTTTGCTCTTATACCAATATATTTTAAAGAATATCTTATTGCCATGTGTACTGTATACATCCCATTTCACTCATGTTAAAATGTGAGTAGACTATAAAATAGATGTCTAATATGTCTATAGCTTTGTCTCGGCTATATCTAAGACCAGTCCTTGTTGTCTTCCACTTGTTCATGGAACTTATTCAATATGTGGGCCCTGCATGCAAGCACTCGTCGTTTCTTATCATATTTGAATATAGCAATTTACACGAAGTCAGACAAAAATTATTTTAATAGTATGCATTACATTGGGTCTACAATATGTTCAATGTTAACTTTTCAAACTGGGAAGCCAGTAATTGGGTTCTGGTAAATACGTACATATCTGTTTTAGCTTGTTTTCTATTCAGATTAAGTCAGGAGATTGCGGGAGTATTCGTCTATTATCCAAGCAGAGACATATCACATATCATCTGCATGATTCGGATGCAGTTTCGTAATACCCTTCGGTGCTTAATAATTGATTAGTCTGTACTAAAGAAAGCTCGTGATTTTTTCTGTGGTTTTGTCCTAGTCGTTGTTAACAGAGTGCTCGATGTTTTAAACCTCTAATTCTGCCTTAACGCTTATCCACTCTTTTTATTGTTTCTCGCCTTGATTACTGCAGCGCCCTCTATGTGGGTCTTCCGGCGGCTCGGGTTGGGTACTTGGTTTGGGTCATGCAAGCGGCGGCACGCCTCATTGGCCGCATCGCAAGATTCGGCCATGTTAGTCATTACATGCGCGATGTCTTGCATTGGCTCCATTTCCCGCAGCGGATAACTTACCGGATCTCTGCCTTGGTAGATTTCGTTTATTAAGATACAAAGTTGACATACCGCAACTTGTTTACATGAGATAATGAAAGTAATGAAATTAAAAACTATAAGTTTATGCCTATAGTCAGGATTGAGAGTTAAATCTTAACATCCCGTATGGTACGATATAGAACCCTAGAGATGAAATTGTGGTCATCTTTTTTTGGGAGTTCATATTCATGAGGTCTATAGGCGTACCCGGCGTAGAGCATAAGGCCTACAAACGGTCGGAGGAAAGAGGCCTCTGAGCACATGTTCGGAGTTCCGGTTGACCGCTTGCAGGAGTCTGACTTCTTCATCTTCCATCATTCTGTCTAAATCCTGTTGTTGAGGAGGAAGGTAGCCCAGTCGTTTGGCCCTTTGCAAGAAACGTTGGAGTTTTTGTCGGTCGCTTGCGGTGGTGAATCCCCACCAAGCAGGGGAGGCATAGAGAAGGCGAGAGATGGTAGTTGCACGTGCAACTTCATGGAGCGCTGTCGGAGGGAGACCGTGTGCCCTGAGGACTCTGAGAGCGTGGAGCGAACCAGAGCATGCACTTAGAATCCTGTTTACATGGGAAGAGGCACTGAGATCGTTTGCAATTGTCTCACCGAGTATGAGCATTGATGTTACTCTCACGATTCATAAGGTTGGTGGGTCAGATGTTCCTTTGACGCGTCGACGGTGGATGATCATTTCCTGGGATTTGCTCTCGTTCAATCGTAGATTGTTCCTCACAGCCCATTCCGATACATTTTCCAACTCTGGAGCTGCCTCGCGGGTGTGGCCCCTGTTTACTTACAGGAGCTCTGCTGCTCCACCCTGAGCGTCCAACGCCGTGGTTCTCTCCGCTCCTCTAAGCAGGTTGAGCTTCTTGTTCCCCGGTCACGGACCTCTATTATGCAGCGCCGTGCCTTTTCTGTTGCTGGCCTTGCAATCTGGAATGAGCTCCCTGTGGATCTACGCCTAATGCATAGAGCCCTTGCGGCCACATTCTTCTCTAACCTCAAGACTGTTCTCTTTAGCCGGGGTTGAATCGGGAGCGCTTCTGAGTAGATAATCTTGAAGGGGCGCTATATAAATCTCTGAAATGAATGAATGAATGAATGGATGTATGCCTGCATATATGCCTGCGTGGGTGTATGGATGTATGCAAGTATATACTGGAAAGTTATTATAGCACTAGTGTAATAGAATATCTGTCAATATAATTGTTTAAGGAGATATAATTAAGCAAACGTTTAATGAAATCAGGACACTCATACGATTGCGGATTGATTTACAGCATGATTTTACACTACGTACATGTAGAGAATTAAGCATTTGAGAAGGCATCGGTCAGTCTGTCAAAGCTGTCAATATATACAATTATTATGTAGCCTATGTATGACCAACTTCATTGGTTCCATTCTACTACAACATGCGCCGCGAAATTCAAGTTAGCCTGGAATCGAGCCCAGAATTCAGATTGCTTGCAACATTATATTTAAATTGCCACACTTCAGAATAGAACACACCACAAATGATGACGATGATGATGACGACGATGGTGATGACGATGGTGATGAACTGATGATGCTTGATGACAAGATGATGACGATAACGACTTTGACGATGATTATGGTTATGATAATCTTGAAGAACGCCTCTGCTGATTTTAAACTCATTTTAAAATTTATAACCCATGATCTCGGCTGAGAGTCTGCACCCTGTTACCCGTTTAATTAAGTAGCCTAAACACGCATGCATTCTGTGTACCCACATAGTACAGACCGTGCTAAACTCTGTAAAAGCGAGTGACAATCTGATCGGTATGCGATTCGATATACTGTGCGTGCTACATAAGCGCTGCTGCGCTTTTACCGAAGCAGCTGTTGAAGTCAAGCCAGACGCCTAAGACTTGGCCGAGTCGCTGCTCTGCTCTAAGCGTTATGTTACTAAAGTCTAAGACAGAAAACTATGCCGTCTATTTAGCTTATCATTTTAACTGCGTCTGTGAATAATTTCGTTATCGAGGTTAAGGTTTTATGTGTCTCTAGAAAATGTAGTTTACTGTGTAATAATGTAATGGCCCAGTTAGATACATTGACTATAGCGTGCGCCATTAGTCGCCCTATATATGTAGGGCCTATGGCCCTATGCTTTTAGCCCGTCATGCGTGAGGAGACCAATGTGCACGCTCGTAGTGACTTATTTGAGATATTTACACCGCGGCCAAGCACGGTCTTTACACGGAGGTCTTAAATCTGCGATGGCCCAAGTCGAAACATTGCCCCAAATGTGTATGTTTAGACACCAAAATAACGAAGTGCACTAGAAGCAGATATATTGAAAATCTCAAGTTTCGTCGGCCATGGCCGACCGATGAGACCGGGCTACTCTGCGATGGCCCTAGCCCCTAGTGGAATCATTGCCCCTAAATGTGTATGTTTAGACACCAAAATAACGATTCTGAGTGAACTAGAAGCCCAGATATTGAAAATCTCAAGTTTCGTCGACCATTTTGGAAAATGGCCGACCGATAAGACCGGGGCAAATCTGCGATGGCCCTAGTGGAATCATTGCCACTAAATGTGTATGTTTAGACATCCAGAGTGCTCTTAGGTCTGGCCCCTCGCTATCTTTGTGATTCAATTCGCCGACCCCTTTCGGCTGCCTCTGGTCACTCACTCCGCTCCTTAGACCGGCATGACCTTCTCGTACCTCGGTCGCGGACTGCTACTGCCCAGCATCGCGCTTATGCATCTGTTGGTCCTATGCTCTGGAATGACCTTCCCTCTACCACTCGATCTGTGATCTTAACTGGGGGTATTTCGGCCTCTTCTCGTTGTCTTAAGACGTTTCTTTTTTCGCAGAGTTCTTCGCACTGGGAGCGCTTCTGATTGGGTATTACTGTGAGAAGCGCTTTATAAATTTCTAAATACAATACAATACAATACAATCAAGATAATGATTCTAACTGAACTATTGAAAAATCTCAATTTCGGTCGGCCATTTTGAAAATAAGGCGCCATCTTGAATTCTAAGGGAAATTTCGAATGCCTCCCCATCCTAAAATGTTCTCTTAGGTATACCAATTACCAACTACAACTTTGCAAGCGGCAATTCGTGTTTAAAAAATGCAGTATGCATTCGTGTACCGCCTGCACTATCAGAACTGTGCGTAATTTCACATTGATCCTCTGTCCACAGGAAACTTCCTACAGCACCTTCGACAGCACAAATATTGGAGACGGTTTCTTTCAAATTAGAAGTAGGCCTATTATAAATGGTGTACCTTACCTGCCGCTTCCCAATATCTTCGCGTATTAATTTATTAATTTAAGTACTAATCGACGGATTCAGCTTCTCATAGCATCGGAAAATTAAAAAAAACGGGAGACGCCTAGGCCTATGCTATAGCGTTCTGGATAAGCACCAGCAGCAGCCAATCTGAAGCCAGAGCTTGTTCCTATAATGTCTTTGGGTTTTCCCACCAAATAACCACAGACGAACAACGGACTTTGTCGCTGACTATGTTAGACAAGATCTCTAAAACTAAGTGGCTTCTTCATTACTTCCAAGACCTCAGTTGAGAGGTTGGGAGTTCAAATGGAACCTGAAATGGTGGTGAAGGACCTCGCCCAATCAATTCATTGAAAAATGACCAGGGTCGAGACCATAAAGTTGCTGTATAAAAACAAGTATATTTACATTTACATTTACATTTTAGCATCCGGTTAACAGTCTGCTTACAACAGCCATCTAGGTCATGTGAAACTAAACCCATATAATACATCCGCAACACAGCATGGAGGCATGTATCAACAAGAAGCCATGGAGCCAATCCGCTTTCAAATTCGTTGGGGTTTCCAGCTGCTGTAGGCTACTCTAAGTAGGGCCTACAGCTCAGGAAAAATCCATGGTTACAGATATTCTCATAATTGTAGGAACCTACTAGTATTTATTTGACCAGTTGCAGTTTTTTCTATTCCGGCCGACTATAATAATTTTATTATAGTCTACACTCTCTCTACAGTACACTGAGTAGAGTACATATAAATGTGAATATGCTGCACATTCTTCTACCTTGTAGTCTCCGTCTATCCTTATCGAATATTTTTAAAGCATTTAAATGGGATGTGAGTGGGATCCCTACAACTCCATCTTGTTTGACTGAACGGTGGGACACCATGCTAACCCCATGTATAAATCTCTAAAATCTTTAATCATGGTCGGGATATTATACACCGCACAATTGAAACGACGGCCTAGAGAGCAATACTGCGACCCATGCAGCTGTTGACTTTTGCGTTATAATATCAAATCTAGCCTAGCTACATCTGGCATGTCGCAGTCCATAATTAGGCCATTTGGCAAACTGTAGGACAGTGTAGGGCCTATAGACTTTAGACAGCATAACTGCGCGTAGGCCTAATCCTCCCTCAAAAAGATGTCTAGATACCTTTTCTGCTTAAAATGTACGTATACCGTTGCTGGAGGACTATGATATTAGCAGTAGCAAGAATTCAACGACAAAGAGCATTGCTCCAAAAAATAACTTGAGAGCAGCTTTGGGTATGAAGTGTTAGTCACATCACATTCTTAGCATTGTAACCGTAAACTCCAAACTTCAGCTTACTCACGAGCGCTGCGTCGAGTCATAGGGGTTGTCGAAAAGAGTAGTCAGAGGGAGGCCCTAGTCCGGTTGCCAGAAGATCAAAGGGGCAGAGCAGCTGTTAAGGTGGATGTATTCTGGGTGGAGGATTGGAAGATGGAGGATCGAATTAGTCAGAGTAAGTGTTCTTGAAGAGGCGAGACTTCAATTTTGAGTGGAAAACCCGAGGTATAATGGATAGAGGAACCTGAGGCAGATGATGGTGGGTGATTGGCATTTGGCAATGATCGTGGAAGAACCGAAAAGTGCGGATTTCAGAAGGCAGATCGTTCGAAAGACGTGGTGCAGTCTAGGATATGGCTTAGTTGGAGAAGCTGAGATGAGTAGTGGCCGGGAGTGTTTGGTGTTCAGACGGCGAGGTAGGCAGGGGAGAAGTGTTGGATTCAGGATAGGATTTGTCAAAAAGCAGTGTTTTTAGTTTCGAGTGAAAGACCTGTGGAGAGATAGCGAGAGGTGGAGTTTTGGTGACTTCGTAGGATGGGTCAGATATTTGTCGTAGTGCTGGCGGAAGTTTGTTCTAAAGAGGTGGAACAGCTATGGCAATGGAACGATTTGAGGGATGAGCGGGTTGAATGGATGGTGAAGAGCTCGCGAAGATATTTGGGCTGGGAGTATTGTAGGGAGTTGTAGGTTAGCGATAGGACTTTGAAGTGAATTCGGCATACAAAGGCGGCTGGATAGTCCTATCCATACCTAACCATCTGATCGACAACTTATAGTTGGTATGAGCATTTTGTGCCTGATTTGGATAGGAATCGCAAGCGCAAAAGAAATCTCGAAACATCTGTCTAAAGACTCTAAACATCGGTTGAGATATTAATTGACAGCTGAAGTACAGCACGCTATGACCACAAGCTATCGCGCCCCGCTAAGCGATTCAACATGCTGGAATATGATAACGGGCACCGAGCGTTTGAAACCAGGCTTGGAGAAATTTATTGGCGATGGGCCAAGTTTGTAGGTTACCGGTACACTGAGATATGTGGGCGGATCAGGTTGCATAGTTTTATCCGTTTGGCTTGGAGGGACTCAGCCCGGGAGACAATGTCTAGTTCTAAAGTAATAGGCCTATGCTGTGCCAAAGAAACAGGATTAGGCCTAACGTTAACGGAATGAGTTATTTTTATTTTTCAAACGAAGTACTTGGGATTGTCTGTAGGCCATTGTCTTGCATGCAGAGGCGGCCTTTGACAGTCTTTGGCAATATTGTGCTATAGGCGAGGACAAAAATGCCGCCCAGTTCTCTTGTACGGAAGTGACCATGCATCGTGTATTTTGTCGGAATTTGCGCCCCTTGAAAAGTGCCGCTCTAGGCAGCCGCCTACATCACCTATACCTAAAGCCGGCACTGCTTGTATGAAGAGTATGACGGGTTAACGACTTCATTTCTTAATCTCGGGCTTCGGCAAAAGTGTGGCACTAATCATTTTTTGAGATTTTTCACTTTCATTAAAGAAATTATCAATTTTCTTGGAGGCCACATAATATAATTGGCCTCAGTACATGTTCATGGAGACCAAGCAGAATTTTGTATTAAGGACTCTAAATAGAAATTTTAATTATTGCAGTACAATAATTAACATATCCAACGCATGATAGCAGTGAATAATAATTATAGTATCAGAAGTTCAGTACATAACATTAACACCATGTAACAAGTGGTAAAATGCTTCAGAATAGCTCTGATGTGAGCGAGAAGCGCGTAACAAATGTTCAGATTAGATTCGAAATGTAATGCGTGAAAGGTTGATCAGTATTAATGCTTTGTGCTATTTTAAAACCATTTGTATAGTTTCAAGACCTATAATTATAATTATGTAGGAAGTTCTGAACCTGCTCAGAATCATTGTGATTGGCGAATGTACTCACACAAAACATTAGGTGCGTAATTCCATTTGTTCTGATGGTCAGGAATGTTTTTGGATATCTTCTTTGTTCTGAAGATATGTTGAGTTTTTAGAAAAGTATATCTTACACGAGTAAATATCCTTCAAATTTCTATTCAACTGAAGAATCGGTGAGGTAATGAAAAGAGTAATTTCGTTGAGTAGGGTCGACTTAACCATCAACTTTTGTGCCAATCTATCGCTGGTTTTCAGCACCCACAAAAGGGCTTACACGCTGAATTTAGCATTTTACTATCTATACATATGATGCCAAGTAATTAGAGACTTCTAAAGCGTCGGTTTTCAATGCTTGAAGTATCATTCGATGAAGCACCAAATCCGAGCCGAAATCATTTCAACATCCAGAAGATCAGTCCGCTGAGGCCATAGGGACAACCACCCTATGGGACCCGTGGGACGCGTCCCCCAACTCTCGAGCAACCTGGGACGGTCCCTCCAACTTTTGAAAATTTAGAGCTTAACAAAAAGCCCAAAATGAACACCATTTGATATCAAATGCTGAAATTGGGTCGAATGGGGAGCTTACGACGCTCCCCGTACCCCTATAGTCGTTAGGGCCTCTTGCTTTCCGCAATCGCAGCTCGCAATTCCACCCACTTGAACATTCTAATGGGTCCCCAACTTCTGGACCTTGGCTGAGGCGGAGAGCAAGCTTTTTGTGGATAAAGTATCAAAATAGTGGATGCTGCTGTCTTCGCATCGACAATCAGAAGGGCGACAGAAAGAAGGATTTGTAGTCAAAACAGGAATGTTTTGAGGGTTTCTTAAAATGCGCTTCATAAAAGTCAAGCATGCAGAAGATAAAGAGTAGGAATCAGAGGATCCTATGCAAAATTCTAAAAATCTTTTTACGACTGTGCATTATACAGTTAGTTACAAACATATTAAGGATCCTGAGTGGCCGAGTGGGTTGGTGCCCGCTCGTCACGTCGGCGCCCCGGGTTCGCTTCCCGGTAGGGTGCTCCAAAATGTAATGTATTTCCCGAAAGTTCCAAAAAGTATTGCTCCAAGGCGATTTTCCCATTCCATTTATCACTTTGTTCAACTGTACCAATTTTCATACCAATTGAAAAAGGTTAAGCCTTGCCCCCGGCACAAAAATGATAGAATATGTGAAACTATGGGAATTTGCTTAAAAATCGGCAATATCATGGAGGAAAATCGTAATTATTTTCATGATGATTAACTTCTTTTGTGAACTATTGTGTGCAGAGGTGTTGTATTGGTACTTGTACTTGTACTCAAGTGCAACTTGAGTACAGTCAGTAGTGAAACTTGTACTGGAGACCTAAGTACTTGTACTCGTACTTGAGACCTAAGTACTCAGACACAAATGACATTTCTACAGGCACTCGCATACTTTACCAGTAAGCTTTGTCTTTCCTTTAAGTCATTAATTCTTACGTTCTGGATATTAAATATTCTGGCAGTTATGTATGGACCGCATCTTGATCAGAATTTCTTCCGGTTGTCTTGCTAAAATAGCGGCCACGGACGGTGATAATGCTAACAATAAAAATACTAATATTCCCAAAGCTGTTAAGTTTGGTTATGAATTATGATAATTTCACTCTCAAGGGAAATGCTTCTTCTGCTAAGTGCAAGTTTTGTAGTGAGAAAACTATCATTTCAGAAAACAACTGGCACAACATCAAACTTTGTTAAACACTTGCAAAGACTCCATACGGAGAGGTGAGCAGTGAGTAACAAATCATCTGAACTCTATCGAGTTATGTAAAT
>JACEVL010003441.1:0-24476 GCA_020284085.1 Aporrectodea caliginosa
AGCTCACATCGCATTAAATCAGTCATCATGGCGCAACACATTGCGGCTAGGCCTACAGATGCAGCATACCGGTATTGTGCTTGTTGCAGGGAGCATTAGTTGGCGGAATCACAAGCATCATCTGCAGCTTTTGGTTGGTCATCGGAGCTTACACGATGAAGAGAAGACATCCGACTCTTCCTCCTCTCAGCATCGATGGATGCATAGCGTACAATAATCTCACCTTTCCAAACTATGACGACACCAACTCCAGCTCCATCTTCCACTTCGTCGACGAATCTCCGATTAATACAACGATGACGTACTTCCGTCCGCTGACAAATCAAACAATTCAGGTAAATTTAATAGGACGGAATATTGTTGAATAACTGTTCAACTGTTGTGACCTAGTTGTACATTTATATCGCACTCTCTAAGAACCTCCTGGCATTGATGGAGAGGGCTGGACACCCGACCTAAAATACCGAAGCTATGTAAAGTGAAGTCGTTAAAACGTCATGACCAGCTGCCTCTAAGGGAGTCTGTGATTTTTTCTTTTTCTTCGGCTAACGTAGAAAGCTCTTGTGAAAGCTCTTTCGGAACTATAGTCATAACATCGTTTGTTTGTAGGTAGAATATCATGGATTGGAGAAATTCTATTCCATATCATACATATGGTACAGCTTACTCTGGATGACAGTGACGGTCCTCGTTGGATCCATAGCATCTTTTCTCCTCAGTAAGATATGAATGAGGACTCTTTGAACTTTACTCGATAGTCATCTTAACCCTCATGCGACCAACATATTTCACTGCTTAATATGACCAACTGGGGTCCTTTGGTACCCCAATAGCCATGGCGCGTTCAGTGCTTTCTGCTCTTGCTGAAATGTCACTTTTATCTTGCTACAAGTTGAAATGGCAACAGTTCCTCGTTTACCTGTGTATTGTATTGTATTGTATCTATACATTTATATAGCGCCTCTTGCTGAGTCTCGCAGTGTACACCAACAGAGGCGCTGTAAAAATAAAACAAATGTGTACTATTACACAATCCCCCGCATCACAATATACCGTTAGAAAGGCGGTCCAGAGCCGAAGAGAATGACATACTATGGGTTGGAATATCTCGAAGGATAAAAAGTTACAGGTGTTTAACCATTTTCAGCTTAGCGACTTGTCGCGAACCAGAGGAAATGGTAAAAAGTTGATAACTTCTACAAAAATGGGCATATTCTGAAAATTAATATATCATTTTATTCAGTTTGAATAGCTCTTTCCAACGGTATATTGAATCACAGTTAATAAGTTTTCAATTAAAATATTTTACAAGAAAACCTGCAATTTTTTCGAAAAAACACTATTTTTCGTAACTTTGGCCCTCTGGTGGGGCAGAAGACATTAATATTTTAAAAAAATTTCTGAACAGTTTTTGACCCCATGCCATTAGGCCACTTTTGGTTGCTATTACTTTTTGAATTTCCAATTTTCGTTTTTTTCACTCCACCCTATTGTTCATATGATTCGACTGCTGCTTCGATTGTATGAGTAATGAGGCTTGCACTGACATATATACATATATAATTGTATATATATTAAACGAATATATATATATTAGTAACGGAAAGCCGCAAGTTTGTCATGGTTTAGCTTTCAATCATGAGTTGACTTGTCGCCGAATCTCATGCAAAAGCACAATAGTTCAGGCAATTTAGGGTTAGACCTGGGCAATTGCTTCAGAAGCAATTCATTTGTTATTGTATCTTACCTCTGACCCGATACATGCATATTTTACTGTTTTTGGCGGCCATATTGGACGACATCTTGAATAGTAACATACCCACACTATTGCCACTATGAGAAATCGATTCCTTGACCGTGATAGTATTAAATTCGACACTTCATTTGTTATTACAGCTTACCTCTGACCTGGTATATAAATATTTCTTTTTTGGCGGCCATATTGGACGCCATCTTGGATAGTAACATTCCGACATTATTGCCACTATGAGAAATCGATTCCTTGACCTTGAAAATATTAAATTTGACACTTCATTTGTTATTACAGCTTACCTCTGACCAGATATATACATTTTCTTTTTTGGCGGCCATATTGGACGCCATCTTGGATAGTGACATTCCAACATTATTGTCACTACTATAAATCGATTCTTTGACCTTGATAGTATTAAATTCGACACTTCATTTATTATTCTAGCATGCCTATGACCTGATATATACTTGTTTCCTGTGTTGGCGGCCAATATGGCCGCCATCTTGGTTAAAATGCATTTTTGGGGGTGATCCCGTAGTCGGATTTTGTGGAATTTTGGATATGTTATTCAGCAATGAAAACTGAGCGGGAAACCGTTTAGAAAGCTTCTGAAGTAATTTTGCCCAGTTTCAAAGTATATTTGAGCTAGATTGCCTGGACTACTACTGAAGCTGGGGTCCAGCGGTACCCCACTGGATATTTGTTTTTAAAATATAACCTTAAAAGCAAAACTGGATTTCAATACACCAAAACAGTGAGCGATGTCCAAGTGACAAAGTCATAAAATACCGTGAAAAAACATTGGATAGTAAAAATGTAGCACAAGCCGATGCCATGCTGGGGTACCCAAGAACCCCAGTTGGTCGCATGAGGGTTAAACAGTCAGAACCTACTCAAACTCGTTTTAAGCAACAATTTGGCTCACTGTCATAGGCGCCCGAACGTTGAAGCAAGTGCCCCTCCTGGATTTTAAATCTAAATATGCAAAATAATTTTTTTAATAAACCATTTAAATTCAGACGAAGCTGTTAAAATGCGTTTAGTGCAGTACCTCCTACTTGCAGATTCAAATATGCTCGTTTTCATGTAGGTTAGAGACAGTAGGGCCTTGAGCGTACTAATTTTTCCAATTAATTGATCGGGTGAAATTTTTCATCACCGCTGCCCATTTGAATGGGTGTCACCCGATTAAGGTCCTCGTGTGTGGACCTTGCCTACCCGAGATTTAAGTCTCTAAAATAACCCACCATCGGTACGCGAAGCGGGATTCTCACGCAAAAAAGGAGCATGAGACATCCGCTCTAACCAGTGCAGTTTACCAGGACAGTAAAGTTATTACTAAAGATATAGTAGGCCTATGAATTTTTCATAACATTATTTTGACACATAGGAAGGATGACTGCTTACTATTCGGGAGACCAGCAAAAGCGTATACGTATTATAACAGGCCTAATACGCGAATAAAAGGATTTAATACAATGGAACTTTTGTGGGGTTTTTACAGGAGACAGGTCGACAGAAGAGAAAGTGGACGATAATCTTCTGATAAGTTTTAGACAGATCTTTAGATGCAGGGAACACACAAATTCAGACTCTACGACGGAGAAATATTCTGATGTTAACTACGACGCGGTTGGTATCATTACTAATAAGCACAAGATATGAATCAAATGTAAGATCTCGTAATGGCTATGAAATTCTGGACACAACAGAAAATCAGCTCATGTCATAGTTATAAGTTTTCCACCAACACGTTTTCCAAAACGAATTGTGCAGATCATGCCGGGATTAATCAGTATGCACAATATGCTTAATTAGCATGGGTCACCGCTTACACCCCCCCCCCCAAGTGGTCTACAAAGAAGATGTCAGACAGTTGATTGCACCAAGCAATTATTCGTTCATAAGAAAGAGACGCTAATTTCAGTTTAAGTAAGAATTTGCACTAAACAAATAGCACAATTTTAAATGTCAGCCATGCAACCAACAGTAAGTTTGGGGCAGCTGTGGTCGAACCAATTGGTCTGAAAGCTTATTGGCCGTTGAGGGATAGTGGGTGGGTTAGATGGGCAAGGCTTGGGCAGAGAAAGGATCGAACGACGATTCTTTTCACAAAGGGTACATTGCATATAACCTGGGTAGAACGGATAGGACAGAAATTGGTTGTTAGTCCGCAGGTGCATCTGGCGCAGTTGTTTGCGCCTTAGGTCTATTTATAACGTAGCCTACAATGATTACCCAAAGTTGAAACGACATTTTAAAGCAGTGTCATCTTTGTGCTAGGGACAAAATCGCCAGTTCAATAACAATATTCTTGGCGACGGAAGAATCTAGAACAGATCAATCTCGAAAATCTAGGGTCTAGGGGCTGGGCCTGCCTTTTGGAACACTCTTCCTGTATCTGTGCGCTGTTCTCAGTCGCTTGTGTCATTTCGTTCTCGGCTGAAAACTTACCTCTTTCAAATTGCTTATCCACCTTAGGCTGCCTCTCTGTCTCTTACGGACTGATCTTCTGGATGTTGACCTGATTACGGATTGTTTTGATGCGCCATCGGTTGATGCCTTGTGCATTAGACACCGGCGCAATAGAAGTTGCTAATTACATTACATTACATTACATTACATTACATTCCGTCAAAGTTGTGAACATTACTTCACGACGTCAATAGCGCCATCCTTGCATGTAGCATTGATTGATCCTTTCAGCATTATGAGAACGGCACTGTATGTCTTCAAATTAATTATCTTATTGTGCCCCAGTCTGTTGACCAATACTTTACTGCTTAATGTATTGCCATTTCAGGGTTTTTGAGGACTAAAATAAAACATTATAGGTCAATAACAAAATAATTGAAGCGGTTTCCTAGATTTGAATTATGATCCCAAGCTATTTCTCTAAACGGTTACTAGATTAACATGCATGATTTACAGACTCTGATTTTTGTTGAACAGGTTGAAATGCGACCTGAAGAGAAGGTCAAAAAAGAGCATCAGATTGACCCGATCGAGTCTCTAGGAAATCGCTAGACCACGTGTGTTTGTGCACGTGTTGGCCTATGAGTGTGTGTCATGTCTGCGATGAGCATGCACCGGGTGCAGAAACAATGAAACACAGAGTGCAGCGCCAACAGCTAAAGTATACTGGCACGACTGTCGCTCCGTGTATACTTCTCTCTTAACCGGATATGGATAGGCAATGTGACTTATACTTGTAGTTAGCCGCATATTAGGCCGACTACATGCTTACGTGTTTATCTTATTCTGAACCGATTCCAATTATACTTTGACTCAACCCATAGGAAGCCTATAATTGCCGACATTTTATGGAAATATAGGACAGCCGAGCCACAGCTGTCCTGTATTTCCGTTATTAATCATCATCATCATCATATTCGTTTAATTTCAAAATAATCCAGTTGACAAAACGCAACAGGTTACACGTAACACAATAATTAGCTAAAACAGTCAGGCTAACGTTAATAATTCTAGACAAAATAATATACAAGTAATTATAATTATAGGACAATTAATTAATATGTATCTTTAAACAAGATACGTGGTATATAATTACATTTATCATTGATTGGGAGATTAAAATTATGAATTCTGGGTCGTAAGTTATATTTTATTTGCTGTGTAATAGTGACTGTAGCTCGGCTGTCCTGAATTTATGTCGTTAATCTATAGTGGCTATAGATAAAGTTTTCTACAGGACGCAATGATTCAAGACTGTTTAGAAATATTCCGTGTTCAGATTTCAATAAACGGCTATCCTATCTTGTACTTGAAACTGTTTTATCGCACAAAAGTGACCCCAATTATGGATGATCATTACGATGCAAACTCTTTAATATGTTGTCACAACGAGTAATAAAAATAGTTACTACATGTTTATCAAGTAGCTTTTGTTGCCAATTTTGAATTGATACTACTTAAGATTGCTTACTTAGATTCTAGACCCTCTAGAGCAGAAACTTAAGAAAGTTTTGTATTTTCTGTTTTTCACTTAAGTCCAATGATTTTCAGCAGTGTAAGACTTATTGCAAAGTGACGGTAATATTAATAGTTACTGTAATGTCTAACAAGAAAAGTTCTTTCATTAGAATCATTACACTGCATAGGGCCGGTTATTAGTTTGAACATGCACAACAACTAGGGACTCCGGTCTTCGCTAAACTGGATGGAATTCGAACTGAAGAGAACGGCAGAATGGAGAAGTCATTCTAGTCTGTCTGCTTTGATAATCACGTCTACTTTCAATATGCACTTAGAATGTCACGAATAGCGAAAATACACACGTCCATGTTCTGTAGTCGTAGCGCAGTTGGAATGGATGAGCAATGGAAACTATATAATAGGCAGAGCGGATGACAAGTTTAAAGACCCTGAATTAATGCGAAACCTAATCCCGATATTTCATGGTTAAGGAAGCCTAACGCGGACAATTTATGAACTCGAGCATTTTAGGTGTAGGCTACACATGGGCGCCCGCACATTGGGGCGAAGGGCCATAGCCTCCAATTTTGAAATTCAGCGTGTCGCATTTTTAATATAATTAAATCGAAATAATAAAATTAGGTTATGTCGTCGACAACTAGGTTGATTACTTACTTGATTATGCAGAGTGTTTATTCAAACACACGACCGTTTGAGCAGCAAATGTGACCTTCGTTTGATTAACTATAAGGCGAGCTAACGGGGCAGAGAAACCTCATCGTTAATCTATCAGTATGATGACTCTTGTTTGATACTCAGTTTTTATATTAAAATATAAGCATAATGTAGGCTACTAACACCACTTAATCAATGCTTTTTAACCGAATTAGTTTAACCTACATTCTGCTAGCACTACCGAATCGAACAATTCTCTCACACATCTTATGCTCGCACAACCAGTCTTCAAGAGACTGATGGTCTTAGCGCAGAGCATTTGCTACATGGACATCCACGTCTTGTTGTATTACTCACTGCCATGTTTAGAGGCATGGTGTGCCACGGTTTTGTGCCAGAAGCTTTTGGTAATGGCATTATAATTCCATTGGTGAAAAACAAAATGGCTGATTATTTTGAGCTATGTTGGTGGTCATAGGACGATTGGTCATAGGACGATTGGTCATAGGACGATTGGTCATAGGACGATTGGTCATACGGACGATTGGTCATACGGACGATTGGTCATAGGACGATTGGTCATAGGGCCTACCGGTCATAGGTCCTATCGGCGATGGGACTATCGAAGGCTATCGAAGGCTAAAACAAAGAAGTTTTTAAAACATGAAAACTATTTACTGGATCATTTTATTGTGAAATACGTAATACAAAATACGAACAATACGTAAAAGTCTAGATTGCAATGTCCCTAATTGATGCCTTTCATACTTGAGTTACATACGGGTAAAACGTGTAGGCCTATTATTTCGACCAAACGTTATGTTCTTTGAAGTGAGTTGATCCCTGTAAGTATTACCCTAATAAGTGTCTTGATTGGCACTGATTGTATTTGTCTAAAAACGATGTATGCCCTGATGCGTAAAGCTTAAAACTAAGAATGTCCAAAACTAACGACTACAACGAATTATGTCGGTTTATTAGCGGCACATAACCAATCGTCCTATGACCAATCGTCCGTATGACCAATCGTCCGTATGACCAACCGTCCTATGATCAATCGTCCTATGGCCAATCGTCCTATGACCAATCGTCCGGATACCCTGTTGATAACGGTAGAGCTCTCTTATTCCGGTTATTTTCAAACTATTTGAATGCATTATACTAAATTATGTGCAGAATGTTTTGAGTCAAATGATTTGCAGTTTGAATTCAAACAAGGTGCGGGATGTGCTAATGCATTATATGCAATGCGCTCCTCGGTTAACGTTTTTGTTGACAGAAGCAGCACTGTATTCACAGCAGCTCTGGATATTAGCAAGGCTGCTAATAGCGCCGTTGTATTGCAGGTTGTCTGTTCTGTCAGTTACTGTAGTTTAGATTTAAATTGCATAACATGTAAATGTACAGCGCAGGGCGTTTGTCAGGCGCTTATTAAAGAAAATATATTATTATTATTATTATATTATGATAGGGTTCACCATTATAAGCTGTATCCAGCCTCCTAAGGCCTGGTTGCCCAGAGTGGGTGGTTGATAACTTAGTAGAGTTGTATAGTAAACTATCGGTTGCAGTTCGTTGGAACGGAAGTATGTCTAAGTCGTTCGATTTTGTTAATTAATTCATTGTGGATACAAGAGCAGCAAATTCAGGTTGTTGTATTAATTAACAAGTCCTGGCTGGATTGCATCATGTATGCGGATATCATTTTGTTATCGGCTTCGATAGCTGGGCTTCAGGCCTTACTAGATAAATGTGGTGTGGTTAGGCCTGACATTTAATTGTACTGAATCTTGGTGCCTAGCATTTGGACTTCGATTCAAGGCTTTCTAAGTCAGACATGTACCTACATGAAGGTCACAAAAAGGTTGAGTGGTCTGAGCAAGTTAAATAATAATTGGGAATTACCTTTTGTGCTTGTAGTAAGCTGAGTTGTGATGTGGATAGCTTAATGCGCAATTTTTTTGCAGCTAGCAATAATATTTTCAATAACTCTTCAAGTTAATCGGAGTTACCAATTTTAAGATCTGTCTCAGTTGCATTGAGATTTATTCAGTCCCAGCTGAGTAAACTAAACGCTTGGCTGGAATATCGTAAAGTAGGCCCTATTTGTTTTGCACAAATGGGAATCAGTAAGAGAATTTAGAGTTGCAGGTTTAGGCAATTTAGACTTTAAATCTATGAGAGTTATTGCTTTGTTTAAATCCCTTAAAGACATGCTAACTGTGGATAATAGTACACTAAATATGATGTCATTGATATTCAGTTATGGACATGAGTGTAATCATTTAGATAACTTGTAGTCGTAGTAATCCGTGTCACCGTATGTCCATGTTTTCAGCGATGCTGATTTCTGAATAGAACTATCACACTGATTTAAATATTAGATTAAAGATATTAAAAGATAATTCAATTTAAATGATTTATTATAAATTCACAATTATGTCAAGTTACAATTAAGGGAACTATTTTAGCTTCACAAGAGCACTCGCTTAAATGATATTAATAATGATGTTAAGTATACGATGTTAATAATAATAATTCAAGACAGTAAAAATAATAATAATAATTAAACCCGTTACTTATCTTAATATAACCTTTCTCTTCCTATCCTCAGTCCGATGTTCTGTTCCTTCCCCATCTCCCTCGTTCGTCTTCTCCAGCGATCTTCTACGTTCCACCGCCTCGGCTGTTCTTACTCGCCCGAATGACTCTTCTTTCTTTCTGCCCGATACTTAAATTGCTTCTCTCTCAGGCCTCTACCTGCATGGGCTCATCTCTTCCTCCAAATTCCTCGCTGATCCTCTATCCTCTCCAACCAGCCGACTACCCTACTGCTCTTTGTTCCCTGAAATGTTACTCATTTCCTGGCTCCTCCTTAACTCCTATTCTTTACCCACTGAAACTATTTTTATCTACACTGCCCATGTGTACTTTTACCTCACACCAATCCCCATGCCTGGTCAAGCTGTGCTTGCAGTGTTCTCCCCTCAAGCTGTACCTCGTAACCTGATCTACCCTGTTGCTAAGGCTACCTAGCAATATTTCAGTCTATTAATAACTCCCTCTGACTTACACTCTATTCTGACTAACACAAAAACCTATCATCATGACTGCTGCTTCCACATCTCCTGCTTTCCTACTGTCTTATTTCTATAGCGCCTATTTCTTCTCTGTTATAGAACGAAGCTTTCCACTCCTCTGAGGTGAAACGAGCACGTTCGGGAAGTTGTAGCCATTTGAAAGAGAATATTGAGTAGGCCTAAAGCATGGCCCAATGGTAGGTCATGGGGTCATAGGAAAAGTAAAAAGTAAGAAGTAGGCCCTAGAGGGGTTCACTGTCAAAGGGGCGAAAATCAAAAGGGCGAAATCAAAGAGGTCCAATCAAACGCTACATTTTTATCAGATCCCTCGTGTACCGTGCTAGTCATTTTGTCTATCCTTTTCTTCGCTAAATAATTATTGAAGACGATGTTCGCATGGTTTGAGATTAGAAATGTATATCCTTCGCCTGCATAGGTCCTTATCCGTGGAATCGACTTCCTCCACCGGTCCGCTCCGCCATCCTTTCTGGTAGTCTTTCCTCATCATTTTCTAAACTAGCATCCTGTCTTTATTCATTCATTCATTTCAGAGATTTATATAGCGCCCCTTCAGATTATCTACTCAGAAGCGCTCCCGACCCAACCCCGGCTAAAGAGAACAGTCTGGAGGTTAGAGAAGAATGTGGCCGCAAGGGCTCTATGCATTAGGCGTAGATCCACAGGGAGCCCATTCCAGATTGCAGGGCCAGCAACAGAAAAGGCGCGGCGCTGCATAATAGATGTCCGTGACTGGGGAACAAAAAGCTCAGCCTGCTTAGAGGAACGTAGACAACCACCACGCTGGACGCTCAGGGTGCAACAGCAGAGCTCCTGTAAGTAAACAGGGGCCACACCCGCGAGGAAGCGCCAGACCAAGGCAGAGATCGTTAAGTGATCCGCTGCGGGAAAGGGACCAATGCAAGACATCCCGCATGTAATCACTGACATGGCCGAATCTTGGGATGCGACCAATGAGGCGTGCCGCCGCTCGCATGAGCCGAACCAAGCACCCAACCCGAGCCGCCGGAAGACCCACATAGAGGGCGCTGTAGTAATCAAGGCGAGAAACAATAAAAGAGTGGGTAAGCGTTAAAGCAGCATTAAAGGTTAAGGAACCCTCTGGATTGTTCGCACTGGGAGCGCTTCTGAAAGGCTTTGCTGAGAGAAGCGCTTTATATATGGCCACATACAAGACAATACAATACATCGACTGACTTCTCCTTTCTGCCGTTCTCTTCGGTTCGAATTCCATCCTGTTTTGCGATGACCGGAGTCCCTAATTGTTATGCATGTTCAAACTAATAATTTGCAGTGTAATGAAAGAACTTTTCTTGTTAGACATTACAGTGACTATTAATATAACTGTCACTTTACAATATAAGTCTTGCAATGCTTATATTCGTTGGACTTAAGTGAAAAAGTTAAAATACAAAACTTTCTTAAGTTTCTGCTGTAGAGTGTCTAGAATCTAAGTAAGCAATCTTAATTAAGTAGTATTAATTCAAAATTTTCAATAAAGACTACTTGATAAACACGTAGTAACTATTTTTAATAGGGCCTACTACATAACGAATAACGCAAAATGTAGTTGTGACAACAAATTAAAGAGTTTGCAATGTAATGATAATTCATTTTGGTCAATTTTGTGCAATAAAACAGTTTCAAGTACAAGATAGAATCGCCGTTTATTGAAATCTGAGCATGGAATAATTCGAAACAGTCTTCAAGCATTGCGTCCTGTAGAAAACTTTATCTATAGCCACTATAATAGATTAACAACAGAAATACAGGACAGCCGAGCTACAGTCACTCTTGATGAATAACGGAAATATAGGACAGCTGTGGCTCGGTTGTCCTATATTTCCATAAAATGTCGGCAATAGGCTTCCTATGGGTTGAGTCAAAGTAAAATTGGCACAGGTTCTGAATAAGATAAACGCGTAAGCATGTAGTCGGCCTCATATACGGCTAACTACAAGTATAAGTTACATCGCCTATCCATATCCGGTTAAGAAACAAATATACACGGAGCGACTACGGAACATTTGTGCGAGTTATTTTGGCGGTTGGCGCTGCACTCTGTTTCATTGTTTCTGCACCCGGTGCATGCTCATCGCAGACATGACACACACACATACACGTACACAAACACACGTGGTCTAGTGATTGCTTAGAGACTCTGGTCGACCTGATGCTCTTTCTTGCCCTTCTCTTCAGGTCGCATTTCAACCTGTTTAACAAAAATCAGAGTCTCTAAATCATGCATGTTAATCAAGTAACCGTTTAAAGAAATAGCTTGGGTTTAATAATTCAAACCTTGGAAAACCGCATCAACTAATTTTCTTATTGATCTATAATGTTTTATTTTAGTCCTCAAAATCCCTGAAATGGCAGTAAATTAAGCAGTAAAGTAAATTGGTCAACAGATTGGGGCACAATAAGATACTTAATTTGAAGACATACAGTGCCGTTCTCATAATGCTGAAAGCATCAATCAACGCTACATGCAAGGATGGCGCTATTGACGTCGTTAAATAATGTTCACAACTTTGACGGAAGGATCTAGAACAGACCAATCTCGAAAATCTATGGGTCTGCACTAGGACCGGATTAACCACTCCGTGGTGGTCTATGCTCATTAGAAACGGGGGCACTTTTCATATTGAGTATGGCATGCTGGGGATACCTTAAAGATATGACAATCATTGTTGGGTGACCGGCGAGACGAGTCCTATGAGAATTTACCGGTAGCCCACCACTCAGTTGGTATAATTTGTGTATTGTGATTTGCCTTTTTTGGTGGTGATAAACTACTTACTAAAATCAATTTGTAGTAAAGTAGCGTCAATGTGCCGTGCTTCTCAACTAGTAGTCAATACATGCAACACAACTTAAATGCTTGGCATTTTTTTTACAAAATCTAAGGTTGTTTCAAATATTTTGTACAGTATATTGCCAAAGTACAGTTCTCTTCATTGTTAGCAGCTCAAGAACACTTGCGACTGTTAGTAGCTGCAAACTGTGTAATAATGTTCTTCAAATGAAATCAATTTAGGCATATCACTTTAAACATAAGCAATGAAAATCGTGCACTTTATTTGCCTATACGCAGGTATTGGAAGCTGTAAACTGAACCTTGAGATGGGCTAAAGAGCAACTATTTTTTATCTGACGTTCACCATTCGGTAACCAAGAATAAAACAGGTCCCTATTGAACTGGCGATTTTGTCCCTTGCACAAAGATGACACTGCCTTATGATGTCGTTTTGACTTTGGGTAATCATTGGACGCTTCAAATGGCTCTAAGGCGAAAACAGCTGCGCCAGCCACACCTGCGGACAATGTACCAATTTTTGTCGCATGCCTAGATGTGTGGAAAGAATGGTCGTTCGGTCCTTACTCTACCCAAGACTTGCCCATCTCCTCCATCCACTATCCCTCAACGACCACTGCGCCTTCAGACTTGACCACAGCTGCCCTACTCTCACTGTTGGTTGCATGGCTGACATTTCAAATTTTGTTGTTTGCTTAGTGCAAAGTGTCACTTAAACTCATATCGTCTCTTTCTTATGAACAAATAATTGCTTGGTGTAATAAATTCTGTGTTTTTCTGCAGTATTTCTACTTGTCGGTCCCTTCTAAGCGGGGCCCATGTTAAAGCATATTGTGCATACTGGTTAATCCGACCCTGATCTGCACAATTCGTAACTTGGAAACCGTCATGGTGCAAAACCTAGAATTCTGGCATGGGCAGATTTTATTGCTGCGTCCAGAATTTCAAAACAATTACGATATCTTGCATTTTATTCCAAGAATCACATCTTGTGTTTACTAATAAGGATACCAACCGCGTCGTAGTTAACATCAGAATATTTATCCGTCGTAGAGTCTGATTTTGTGTCTTCCCTGCATCGAAAGATCTGTCTAAAACTTATCAGAAGATTATCGTCCACTTTCTCTTCTGTCGACCTGTCTCCTGTAAAAAAACCCACAAAAGGTTCGATTGTATTAATTCCTTTAATTCGTGTAGGCCTACTATAATATGCATACGCGTTTGCTGGTCTCCTTAATAGGAACGAGTCGTTCTACCTATTTGTAAAATCTTATGAAAAATTCCAGCTATGTCTTCAGTAATAAACGTTGCTGACCCAGTCAGCAACATTGGTTGCAGCGTGTCTCATTCGCCTCTTTGTGTAAGGATGCCGCTTGGCATACCGACGGTGACTTATTTTAGAGATTTAAATATCCGGCTTGCACTGTTCGCACACGAGGACCTTCCATGGCGTGGCACCCTTTCAAATGGCCAGGGGTGATGAACAATTTCACCCGATCAATTCATTAAACAAATTAGCATGGTCGAGGCCTTACGGTAGCTACAGAAAAACCTGCATATTTGTTTTTGCAAGTCGAAGGTACTGCACTAAACACATGTTGGAGTCACCAAACAGGTCCTCCTGAATTCAACTGGTTTATTAATATTCTTAATTTAGCATATTTTTATATTTAGAATCCAGGAGGGACAAGTGCCCCTCTTGTCTCAACGTGTGGCTCCCATGAACCAAATTGTCGCTTAAAACAAGTTTGTGATAACTCTTACTGTTCGAAGTGACGATCAAGTTCAGTTAAGAGAATCGTCATTCATATCTTACTGAGCAGAAAAGATGCTATGGATCCAACGACGACAGTTACCAACATCCAGATTAAGCTGTACCACATGTACGATATGGAATAGAATTTCTCCAATCCCTGGTAATCCACCTATAAACAAACCATGTTATGGCTATAGTTCCGCAAGAGCTTTCACAAGAGCTTTCTACGCTAGCCGAAGAAAAACAAAAACTTCTAATCCAGTCTTCAGAGGCAGCTGAGCATGACGCTTTTTCTTAGCCTCGGTATTTTAGGTCAAGTGGCCAGTCGGAGTCCTCTCCATCAATACCAGGTGTTCATACTGGCAGTGTAGAGTAAGTGCACTCGTGGATGAGTTGACTGGGAAGGGTGGAAATAGAGCACATATTTTGCAACGGAATTCAACTCTGGGAAGATTTGTACCCCATCCTCTCGATTTACAGTCCGTCATGCAAACCGTTTGTCTGTAGAGCCCTATAGTTACTGATACTGAAAATATCTTTAAGAACTAAAAGTTCTGCAAGAAAGCAAACGATATTCTCCATTAGGGCGAATTTGTGTTGTATGACATCAATAAGCATATCGAGTTGCGCCTTCAAGAGGTTCCTAACTGTTGCGATTTAAATTTACTTGGCAACAGTAGAACAATAATTATTGTTCAATAGTATTCCGGTTTAGTGACGTTACCTCAATTGTCTGATTTGTCAGTGGACGGAAGTACGTCATCGTGGTGTTAATCGGAGATTCGTCGAAGAAGTTGAAAATGGAGCTGGAGTTGTTATCGTCGTAGTCTGGAAAGGTGAGATTACTGGGTATCGCGCATCCATCGATGCTGAGAGGAGGAAGAGTCGGATATTTTCTCTTCATCGTGAAAGCGCCAATTGTCAACCAAAAGCTTCCGATGAGGCTTGTAATTCCTCCAACTAATGCTCCCTGTAACAAGCGCAATTAGCAGCAGCTGTAGTTTCAATGTGATGCGTCATATTGATTGATTTAATGCGATGTGAGTTGACGTGATTTTGATTTTTAATTCAACGTGCAGTCTCTTCGGCTCAGCTCCAACTGGAACTCACGCATGGTGGATTGAAGAAAGGAGTTGGAAAATATTGAGCAAACCTTCCAGTTGGCGTGTCTGCTGAGTCCACCAAGCAAAAAGAGTCCGGCATGAGGTCCCATTAATGTACCACTCATCGCCATGGCGATCTAAAAAGCGGATTTACTTTTCATTTTAAAGAACCGTGTCCAACTTAGCACAAAGTAAGCTTAAATTAACTCTTTCAGTGAGGTTAAGCAGAACCAGGTGAGGTGTAAAACACATATTTTTTAAAAATAAAATATCAACTACATAACATTTGTGTGAGCTAAAGTTAGGTCCGTAACCATTATCAAATAAGTCATGCAATGGGAACAAATAATTTTCAATCACCGAATGCCAGCGTCACTCAAAATCAAAAGCGGAATGGAATCTTCGTTTATTCGTGACAGATACGTAATGGAGACAATTTTGCATCTATGCAAAACAGGATATACTTATATCTGCACTATCTTCTATTATCACCAATTTTTTCAACACTGTGCTGTTACTTTTTTTAATTCATTAAAATCAAGGTATACGAAAAATTATAAGGCTTGAATTTGCAACAAGGAAACAACGTGCGTTCAAAAATAGCTGAAATGACGTAAATGTTCGTATTTCACATTCACTGAGGTAGACAAAAATAATCAAGCTGGTTTGAAAATAAAACGCAGAGTAGAATAGCGATCGCGGTCATACCACCTCACCTCCAAAGGGTTAAACAGTGTCGATGTATAGCGATTCAAAGTGACATAAATAACTAGTGTAAAGTATGTGATAGCCTATCCTTTCAACCTCCCATTCAGTTTCGCTCAAAAGATACGTCAGGGAGACCTGCTTGTATACCGGGGCAACATGAAATCAAGTCCGCAATAGTCAGGATGTTTGATACGCTCCGGTGCCAGGTCAGAATCCAGGGAGGTCAAGCCGAGGATACAACGTGGTGCAACGGTAGAAATCGTTGGCGGTTGAAATCTTGAGGTGGTTCTGGTTCAGGAGCAGAATTAGGATAGGTTCGTTTGAAAAATTAAAGTTTTCAGCCTTGAGTAGAAAGCTTCAGAAGAGGAGGAAGCGGAGTAGTTATTAGATTGGAAGAGTAGAGAACATCGAACTGGCGGAGGTCTTTCGGGAGTTCGTTCCAAAGAGCTGGCACAGTGTGGATTAAGGAACGGTTTCCGAATTCCAGAGGAGGAGTCTGGAGTAGAGTTGGACGGTTGAATTGTGAATATCTGGCGAATTGGGTTGAGAGGTTTGATGGGCGTTTTAGGTGAAATCTAAAAAAATGTAATGGACCCGCTACGGGACTTTAAGCTATTTAAAATTCAAATCCGTCAGAACAATAAGAAATGTTAAATAAAAAATGTTCTATTCAGTTCGTTTTATTGTCTTTTGTTTTACCGTAAGGCTACCTCAACGCAATTATTTCTGGGCTCCCAAGCTACTGTACTGTGTTAAGTTCTCACTACTAAGATTTGGATATTATTTTGCTCCCATTCAGCGGGATTATTCCCTTCGGGTGAGCCTATTGCTCCCTTGTTTATGCTGTGATAATTGTATATTAAATGATTATGCTTTGTGTCTAACTACTGTTAAATATTACTTGTTTTGCTTTTTGTTATTGGGACCAATAAACAAATTGAATTGAATTGAATTGAAGTCATTTAAGAACGAAAACGTTAGCTACTCTATTTTATTTACGGACTTATAAAGCGCCTCCCTCTGTACAATCTAATCAGAGGCGCTCCCAGTTCCTTGAAAAGGAAGATTCTTAAGAGAACGGGCAGAAAGGGCCAGATAAGATCAGAGGCAGGAAGGTCATTCACAACAAAGGGCCAACAGAGGCATAGGCTGTGCTGTGCAGTGGCAGTCCGAGACCGAAGTACTAGGAGGTCAAGACAGTCTAAAGAGCGGAGAGGACGTCCAGAGGTAGCTGAGATAGGGTAGCCTGATAAGATCACAAAGGTAGCGTGGAGTTTGACCCAAAAACGTTTTACATGTAAGAAAGAGAATTTTAAACTGAATCCGAGCAGTAAAGGAAAGAAAAGAAGGTGTTCTGTCATAAAAGTCGAAATATGAGAGAAAAGAGGAAGGTGCTCAATGAAAAGAGCATTAACAACATTATAACGAACAGTCGCTACAAATGAAAGTGATACTAACCAATAAGGTATAAAACAATGAAAGCGCCAATGATGATGACGACGGTTAGGATGATGATGACAATGATGACAATGACGATGTTCCCCGTTCTGATGGTAACGTCTTCCTACCTGAGTAATTGGACCGGGAACGGCAAATGCTATGAAAGCCAGTCCAGTTGCAACAAAGCCAAGCACAGCCACTACAATTAATTTAATTTATGTTAGGTACTTCAGGTTATGTAAGATAAAATGTTGCAATGATTAGGTAACTTAACATAAGGTAATGCAAAGTCAAGTAATGTAAAGTAATGTTAGATAGCTGATACATAATTATCCATCTCTAACAGGAACAACATCTTTCCAAAGCGTTGTTCAGGTGTTGGAAGCTAAAACGCAAATTTGAAAATGATCACAACAAGCAATCATTCCTCTTATTTCGTGAAATACTGCACTCCATCAGCATGTGCCATTGCTGTTGTTGATGTGGAATTCACTCTCCAGTTTATGAGAGTTCTGCGATTGGATTGATGAAAGAAGGCCTTTGCTTCAATATAAGTTGGATTAATGCCAGTTATCATGGCTGTGGAATAACTCTGTCCAGTTTTGTGAGTTCTGTCGATTCTCTGATCTCATTCAGAACTAAACTTCAAACACGTCTGTTTCTATTTTGCTGACTTTTATCGCTTGCAATCGTAATCGTAAATTCAAAATTTCTAAAGCGCTAATCTGAAGCCAAGCGCAGAGCATTCGCTTATTCACGAGCGCTGCGTGGTACCCAGTGGAGGCCCGACATCGACATCAATGCTTATCTTCTTGTTTCTCTGTCCACGGATTTAAACCTGGATTCTCTCTTGGACGACATCTGACTGCGACTTCACTTCGATTGATGCCTCACGAAGTCGTTGGATTAAATTAGAGTTCAAAGGCTTTGCTTAATTCGTTGCCAATTGCAGTTGATGTACGCGGCAACAGGACACACGAATTAGGAAGAACAAATACAGACACATGTACCATTGAAGACAGAAATGAACATATGATAGTCATGGCCAATTTATCGCTGATGAGGTGAAACATGATATATAGAAGAGTTCAGTAGACCTAGGAATCGGTTGAAGAGAGCTTTACGAGACTCAGGCCAATGCTTCAGTTTCCATTGGAGAATATCTTCCCAACAATTTGCAGCGGATCCACTCAACGCTGAGGAAACTGAACTGTGAATATATAAACACAACCAATTTAAGATACAAATGCAAAAAAATTCATATGTTCATTGTTTCTGGACTGGACACCATTTTTCTTATCCACCTGATTGAAAAAGTACAGAGGAATAGCCTAAAATCACACACATAGAATGAGGACAAGCGTATTGGCTTCGTAAGAGAGGACATCCTTTCATTGTGCCTTTTGTTAAACCTAAATTGTTTAGAACCAGGTTTGTTAACCGATGCATATGTAGTTATATTTAGTTGTGCATGTGTGACTCTATAATCTGCAACTGTTATAGTTTATTTTAAAATGTATGTAATGGTTGTATACAATGTAATGTAAGTGAGCTTGACAGATGCAAATAAAGGCTACTTACTTACTTACTTACTTTGAAATTGTTATGGACTATATTCAGAAAGATCCTTGTTTAAATAACTAATTGACATGACATGATGATGACAACAGTTATAAAGATGATAACGACGACAAGAATGGGAATACATATGATATGGACGACGTGAGATACCTCAGAGCTCCTCCGTAAAGTGTAGCCAGAAAAAGTCCAGCAAAACCAGGAGCGTCGGCAAACATTTTCAACACAAAATGAGGCAACAACTACAAGTATATAACAACATAAATAAAGTAAGCTATGGATCAGTTATTTAACCCTTTGAACCCTAAGCTCTCTAGCTAATCAGCACAAATACCTGTGGCTCCTGCAGGAATTGTTTTCCCTACAAATATCTTTAATTTATACTTTGAAAAGTTATAAAATCTTATAATTTGACCCCAAACAGTCAAAACACACAATTGATGACCACGAATACAAAATAGTGACTTTATTAGTGTATTTCTTACGCACCGCTTCTCGCAACATGGCTCTCTTGTGCTACAGCTCGCTGCAGCTGTACAGTGCGTAAGTTAGGCTATCGTTGGAATTCAAATTTCGACTGACAATTCTAAAAGCAGTTATTGCTACCAGTGCCAATGCACAGGAAATCTTTGCAGCTCTTGAGAAAAGGCGATTCCAGCTCATGGGCCAACATATAATCTCAAGATAGACAAGGCTTCTAAGATATCTTTGAACAGCACTCGGAAAGATGTTACGCATGAATAAACCTGATTGGTGCTCCTGATTTCGAATTGGCGATTGGGTCGCAGCCGATGGGCCAGTAGGCAACAAAGACGAGTCCAGTGAAAACGATCAGATTCATAAAATATCTTTGAAGGTTCAGGGCAACGGAAAGATGATTACGCAAGATAACAACGGATTGGTGTTGATAATTTCGCGATTGGCCAGTGGGTCGCAGCCGATTGCCGACGAAAGTAGGCAACAACGACGAGTCCAGTGAAGCAGACGATCAGATTCATGACGAACGAGGGCGGGAAGGTTCAAGGCAACGGCTCTATGGATATACGTAAGATAACAACGGCGCGAATAGTGATAATGAAGGTAAGGATTATTGATGAGTTCGACAGCCAGGGCTGACGACAGAAAATGAGGTTCTTAGGCAGAGCAGTTAATATAGAAAAAGACGGGAAAGCAAAAAGTCATCAGAAATAATCGGAAGTAAGAATCTTATCTTATCGAAATCTTGCCCCCAATATAACCCCTAGTTACGCCACTGGACAGACAATCCAATCTAGGCAAGCAGTTAATCTAATCCAATCCAATCCAATCTAATCTAATCTAATCTAATCCAATCTAATCTAATCTAATCTAAATCAATCAATCCAATCAATCCAATCTAATCAATTCAATCAATCAATCAATCAATCAATCAATCAATCAATCAATCAATCAATCAATCAATCAACCAATCCAATCCAATCAATCAATCAATCAATCAATCAAAACTTATATAGCGCCCCTTACAATAAAGGCAGTCACCCACGATACCATCCGGCCATAGTGGCACAGAGCAACACAGATTGGTCAGTTTATTGGAAACGAAAGCCTGACATTTCAAGGCCAGTGTTAACCATTGAGGGGCGGTGTTGTAGGCAACCCACGGCGTAATGTAAGTTCACTAAAGGCGCTACAAAAATGACCAGACGCATACGTGCATACATACATACATATACATATAGGTAATAAGTATTTGGTGAATACATGGGGGTGCGTAACTGTTGTTTATATTTTTCAAAATGATGATCTGTTTGTGTTTCCATGGCTCATAACTTTCTGTCTGTTTAGCTGGAGTCCTGATCCGACAGTTCGACTCACTGTCTGGACTTTTCTCATTGGGTCTTCGATGGGATGGTTCAAACTCTACGGCTTTCATCAGTCTGCTGTTCAGCGCTACTCGGCCACAAAGACTCTCTCCCATGCCAAACTGTAAGCATAGTAACTAATACTGTACAAAGCATCCACCCACAGTAATCTGAATTGTGAATTCGCACATCCATCGTAATTCGACCGGAAATTGACATTGTGATTAGACTACGAAACTCAGATTAGATTAGATTGGATTGGATTAGATCAAATTATATTGGATTGGATTATATAAGATTATCTCTGCCTCTCTCTATATGTATATGTTTAATATCTAATCTATGTAATCTTATCTAATCTAATTTAATCTAATCTAATCTAATCTAATCTTATCTAATCTAATCTTCTCTTCTCTAAAACAATCCAATCTAACTTAATCTCTACAATCGCTCTAATCTCCCCCTTAATCTAATCTTCCCTAATCTAATTTAATCTAATCTAATCTAATCCAATCTATGTCTAATCTAATCTGAGTTTACTTAGTCTAATCACAATGTCAATTTCCGGTCGAATTACGATGGATGAGCGAATCCACAATTCAGATTACTGTGGGTGGGTGCCTTGTACAGTATTAGTTACCATGCTTACAGTTTGGCATGGGACAGAGTCTTTGTGGCCGAGTACCGCTGAACAGCAGACTGATGAAAGCCGTAGAGTTTGAACCATCCCATCGAGGACCCAATGAGAAAAGTCCAGACAGTGAGTCGAACTGTCGGATCAGGACTCCAGCTAAACAGACAGAAAGTTATGAGCCATGGAAACACAAACAGATCATCGTTTTGAAAATGTGAAAGAACTACGGACGCCCAAGTAATCACCAAATACTTATTACCTACATGTATATGTATGTATGTATGCACGTATGCGTCTGGTCATTTTTGTAGCGCCTTTAATGACCTTACATTACGCCGTGGGTTGCCTACAACACCGTCCCTCAATGGTTAAACTGGCCTTGAAATGACCATTTACGTTTGGTAAACTGACCTGTCTGTGTTGAATCTGTGCCACTATGGACATGGTATCGTGGGCGAATGCCTTTAACAAATGCAATACAATATAAAATTTGATTGAATGATTGATGCGATTGATTGCAATATTGGTTAAAGCGATAATTGATTGATTGAATACGATTGATTGATTGATTCGAACTGAATGAGCGCGGTGCAATAAATATTCAACCAATGACTTGATGTTTCTTCAGCGACTCGGGTTGTTGGTCTGATTGATTGATTGATTGATTGATTGATTGATTGATTGAGGTAGTCCTAAGTCGACCACTCGATCTTCTCCAATCGATCGGAGATTTTTTCATTGCGTCCCACAGGGGTTTCCTGTGGTCCTCGCATCATGGAGGGCGAGGTAACATGCCCGAAAAGGCACAGTCTACGATTTCAGAAACTGGCAGACCACTACCATTGCTGTTCTCCTACTGGTCGAGAGATTGTTCACGTGGTGCATGTGAGGAATACGGAGGGTTTCCTAAAGTGTTGAACTCTGTTGTGGTCACATATCAGACTACAATCTAATCCCAACACCTGAGGTCAAATCACGTCAATCTACAACTTAAGTTGTCATCAATAAATTGCATTACAAAGCTTTACGTTGGCAGACGATTACGTACTTGGCCCAGTCCAAACGACCCGTTTGCGAACACAGTCTGAAGACGTTGCCAAATCCTCCAACGACAACCAAACCCTATCAACGTACACATCACCTGAACTATAAATCAGAGGAGGGTAAAGTAAGGTAAAATGAGGTAACGTCGGAGACTCGGAGAGGTTAGGAATAATGGTAAAGCAGGGTAAAGGCAAAGCAATTAAGAGAGCAGTTCCCTTATTTCATGCGCATAATTATGAGCAGGATGCTCAATATATCTTGAATGCTTCGTCCTCGCTGTTGAAAACTTTGGGTGAGGCGCATAGCTAACATAAAATACGAACAAATGTGTGATTGATTACTACGACGATACACAAACACACACACACACATGACGATACATGCATATATATATACTGTGTCCACGATAGTAGATCACTAGACTTTGTTAAATATCTTGGTCAATTGTAGTATTAAAGGTATTAAATTTGGTGCACATGAACTTCAGTCTATTCTATCTAAACCCTGCAAATGTTATTACAATTGATGCAACGGTTACGAACATATACCCTTATGAAATTGGGTGTTTACGGAACCAAGTTACCAACACGTAAAACGCATCGAATTACGTCATTTTTCTGGCTACCGCAGGGATAGGCTGTTGTTTATAAGCGTCATTTTCGTAAACAATTACACTACGAGACCTGTTTTACGTAACAGTAGTTGGTTGTAAAGAAATGGTTTTCAGTGCAGAGGACAAGATTTTAATCAAGGAGTTGAGAGAGACGAAGGGGTATGGCGTAGGAGATTCATTACAGAATTTCCAATGAAAAATTGGTCCCTAGCTGGTGTCAGCAAGCTGTTAAAAAAGATTGCCACAACCGGATCAGTTGCAAGGAAACCACGAGACGCAAACAAAACCACGGACGCAAACAAATATCAATGCTGTCGGAGAACTGGTGCTGAGTCAGATGATCAGCCGCGCACGCATCTGTCGATGCGTTTTACGTGTTGGTAACTTGGTTCCTGAACCACCCAATTTCATAAGGGTATATCCTCGTAATGTTGCATCAATTATAATAAATTTGCAGGGTTTAGATAGAATAGACTGAAGTTCATGTGCACCAAATTTAGCTATAGTACCTACAATTGACCAAGATATTTTACAAAGTCTAGTGATCTACTTTATCGTGGACACAGTGTATATATATATATATAATCAGAGGGTATCCTCATGCATTGGTCCAGTGTCTTGCGAATATATCTTGACCTTAATGAGAATAGCAATCAGTCCACCGAACATAATGACGCACTGGAACACATCTGTCCAGATTACGGCTCTCATTCCACCCTGCAACGTAAAGAAACTAATTAAAATATATAATCGTATATTAAAGTTACTGGCTATAAAACCATTTTTACTAGTGGGAAGGTTATCGAAGGTACATGTAGATTCAGAGCCAAACTTCAACATCACAGTTACTTTATCAAAATGACCTGTGCATCTCACATTCTCTGCAGAGGCTACTAAACTGGAATTCTCTAACAATTTTCTACTAATTGACTTAAGATGTTTCTCGGGTTTTAGAAGGAAACCTAGATTCAATGATAATGCGTGAGCTGGATAGAACAGGCAGCATTAGAATGAAGTTAAAGTTAAACATTGCCTAAATCTGGGTAATGTTCGTTTTGCTAAATGTGGGCAATGGTTGGCAGCGACTCTTCACACATGCTACTCACCAAAGCCGTATATACCACAGCAACAACAGCCAAGACTGGAATCGAGACCACGATCGGAAATCCAGTTGCTGAGACAAAGATAAACAGATAAACGAAAGCGTTTGATAAAAAGAATCCAACATCAGTTCTATAATATGGGTCACTTTAGTATGGAAAATCAATAACTTATAGGAAAGCATAATAGAAGGGTGCTAACATATCCTAGGAGTCTAGGATGTATCCTAGGAAATAAAAGAATGGGGTTTAACCGTCTTGCAGGTATGCATAGACTGTGATATACTTACTTCAGCAAAGCTATAAGTGAACCTGCATGGGTTGGGTGATACAGCATAACATGACATCTCGAAATAGGCATAAAGAATTGTTCATCATCCTC
>JACEVL010003442.1:0-22048 GCA_020284085.1 Aporrectodea caliginosa
TTCTCTTCTTCATATTTGTTGCATTCTTCTTTTTCTGCACATCCTTTGCATTCTAATATATTTCTTATAATTTATTTTACAATTTTCACCGTGAAATGACAAATGTTTAAACGAGTAGAAGAAAACTACAGTCTTGGATGGATCCACAGTTTAACGGCAGCTTATGACAACATAGGCCGTTTCCGCCGACAAAGATTAGTTATGGCATATTACAGTCGTGTGTCCACAGTTTAACGGCAGCTTATGACAACAGAGGCCGTTGCCGCCGACAAAGATTAGTTTTGGCATATTACAGCTCTTGCATATTACAGTCATTGCAGCTGATCAATATATATAGCGATGGTGAAAGTGTTTTAAAGGTGTGTAATGAGAGCATTTACATTTCTTCGACCTTGACTGTTGAACATATGTGCTCGAACACTTGGTATGACATTTGCATTCTGTGACTTCAGATTTTGAAGGTTATATAAACAGTCTGGATCAGAATATTTAATGTTCATAAACCGCACATAATAGTTTATATTCGACC
Organism: Aporrectodea caliginosa; assembly: GCA_020284085.1. Taxonomy (NCBI): domain Eukaryota; kingdom Metazoa; phylum Annelida; class Clitellata; order Crassiclitellata; family Lumbricidae; genus Aporrectodea; species Aporrectodea caliginosa. Next base: position 530 of record JACEVL010003442.1, read on the forward strand.
AAACAGTCAGAAAGATGTAAACTTCCTAGTAGCCATTGTATTGCAGGCTGTCTGTGTATTGCAGGCTGTCTGTTCTGTTAGTAGTTAAGATTTAAATTGCATAACATGTAAATGTACAGCGCAGTGCGTTTGTCAGGCGCTTAATAAAGATGGTTCTTGTTTATAAACTGGTGGGCCAAGTGCCTCTTTCGTTGTCTCATGACTTCTTTCTTTTCTCTGGGTCTTTCGCACTGGGAGCGCCTCTGATTGGTGTGCACTGTGAGAGGCGCTGTACAGATTGATAGATACAATACAATACAATACAATAATAAAATTATTATTATTATTATTATTATTATTATTATTATTATTATTATTATTATTATTATTATTATTATTATTATTATTATTATTATTATTATAGAAAATTTATAAATAAAGCAATTAAATTAACTATTTCTTTAAGTTGGAAAGTGCCCCCAAAAGCCACTGCATATCTCTTGACTTATTATTATTATTATTATTATTATTATTATTATTATTATTATTATTATTATTATTATTATTATTATTATTATTATTATTATTATTATTATTATTATTATTATTATTATTATTATTATTATTATTATTATTATTATTATTATTATTATGATTATTATTATTATTATTATTATTATTATTATTATTATTATTATTATTATTATTATTATTATTATTATTATTATTATTATTATTATTATTATTATTATTATTATTATTATTATTATCTCCGGTGTCGGAACGATTTTCAGTAAACTAGGAGACAACTTAACATATGCTGATGACTGAATTCTTGTGATCTTGGCTTCTAATATCTCCACTACGGATGCAGAATTAAATCATGATTATTAGCACCTGGGCTCTTAGATGTAATCTCCACCTTTCACAATGTGTAGTTCTTTACGGTCTGTCCGTTATTTGATGTTGTTGAGGTCTTTAACTTAAGGCTCACAAGTATTCATTCAATTCAATTCATTCATTCAATTTGTTTATTGGTCCCAATAACAAAAACAAAACAAATAATATTTAACAGTTACTGTAGTTAAACACAAAGCATAATCATTTTGATATACAATTATCACAGCATACATATAACAGCGCCTCTGAGTAGATATCTTGAAGGGGCGCTATATTAAGTTTCATTGATTGATTGATTGATTGATTGATTGATTGATTGATTGATTGATTGATTGATTGATTGATTGATTGATTGATTGATTGATTGATTGATTGATTGATTGATTGATTGATTGATTGATTGATTGATTGATTGATTGATTGATTGATTGATTGATTGATTGATTGATTGATTGATTGATTGATTGATTGATTGATTGATTGATTGATTGATTGATTGATTGATTGATTGATTGATTGATTGATTGATTGATTGATTGATTGATTGATTGATACATAAGTGAGCAATAGGCTCACCAGAAGGGAATAATCCCGCTGAATGGAGACCTAATTACAAAATAATATCAACAAATCTTATTAGTGACAAGTACTTAACACAGTGGCAGTAGCTTGGGAGCCCAGAAATAATTGTGTTGAGGTAGCTTCCCTCCGCCTTAAGGTAAACCGAAAGACAATAAACCAAAAAAGAACTGAATAATTGCAATGTTATTTAGCATTGTTTATTGTGTGTGCACGGATTTTAGTTTTAAATGAGGCTAGACCCATGGCTGCGCGAACACATTCCGGTATGCTATTCCATATGAGGGGACCCTGGTATTTGATAGAATTATTATTATTATATTCGTTTATTGGCACACAAAAAACAGCTGACACACCGCAACTGATTACAGATAATTCAAAAAGAACAACAAAGATAGAATCGAAATATAAAACTAATGTTAACAGGAAGGACGAATTCCGGAAAGCTGTTTAAGCTGAATGCGGATGCCGTGTACACTCTGGTCACGATGATAAAAGAGATATGAATTTAGAATAAACACCTGTAAAATGAATGCATTTATTGGACGCTGTCGATGGGAAGAATAGACAGCTAGGAAGAGGACTGGCCTTATCAAACGCGTCGCTCCTTGCTTAGGTTAGCTAGATCTGGGTCAGGAAGTATTCAGAGTTTAACGACATCTTGTGGCAGCCGTGGCTGTTTACGTCGACTTCGAATTAGCGTAGATAGAAATTATTTATATTGAGGCATGCGGATTTATATAACGCATGGAAATCCGATTAAACAGGTGTCTAAACTGCACATTGTATCATTTGATAATCGTCTAAAGACATATTGTGTTTGAGACGTCATTTTACATACCGTATTTCAGGAAGGTTATCTGAGCTCGACTTATGCAATTAGGTATGGATAGATAGTTTCAATCTGAGCGATCGCTGAGGAGCTAGCCAAGAGAGGGGCCGTTCGCCAGTGGCCTCGGAGAAACACGATCCCTGGGGCCAGGGACTGAGAATGCACACGAAGCCCTGGGTCAGAGCAAGGTGAGTGGAAGACGGAAGTTAGGGTTAGCTGCTGCTTAACGACGCTGTGTCATAATAAAGATGATAAGCGTAACCCTCCTCCTTCTCCATGCTTGGGACTGGCACTACCACAAGCAGGGTAGTGATGGAGTTTATTGGTCTTTTGTAAGTTTGTTCATCTATCGGTCACTGGAATTTGGAGTTCAATAAACCAATCAACAGATATAATTATTAATTATCCTGCCTGACACACTTATATAGTACATGAAGGCACATAAGTAAAGGTGTGTATTTTGTTTATTAATTTAGATGAAACCAGTGTTTAGCAACATCTTGTGGCATTACTAGGACCGTTGACTTCGATAACAAGGAACAGCACGGAACTAATCGGCAACTAAGCGCTTCGTTATTGTAACAGAATGATTCCTCGTATTAATGGTGTCTAATTATTTGAGATTTATATCTTATGCACCATAATTATGGAAATTCATATGTCCATATGTATTCGTAGGCAGCAACGTAGAAATTTATGTAGCACCAAAACGCAAAGAGCAAGGCCACAACGTATTCACACGCGCTGCGTCATATCAGTAGGGGCTGTTCAACGATGAACGAGGTTGGGAAAGCGAGACAGAGATGAAGAGAGAGAAAGAGACTAAGATATATATATTGTTAGGGTTTCATCACTATGAGTCCTAACCGGTCCTGGGATGGGCCATAGTTATGCTTGGGTAGGTTTCCTGGGCGGAAGGGAGACCTCTAGCGGGGGAAGTTTCTTATATAAGGACGTAGAGTAAGGGGCGTATTGGAAGTCTCCGATGATACGGCCTTTGTGCAGTTCGTCTTGTCTGAGATCTTCCGGGCGCATGTTAGTCAAGTTCGTTTCGTGGCAAGTTCCACTTTTCTTGGTTACTCAAGGTTGCTTGAGTTTTAATGAGTAATGTCGTCAGCCTGTTGCTGCGTTGAAGACTTGGTTTCGTCGGCGTTCTTGCTACAAGAGAGCAGCCGTTTTCCACCGTTGTCTACGGTGCGGTAATGTATCGTTTTAATTTGTCTTTTTGTTGAGAATTATACCTTTTAACTAGATACGAGTCTTGAGCTTTGTTATAGCTGGGGAACCTCTTACATATGGGGTATCGTCCGGGGATTTTTTTCCGCACGTTCGTTCTTTTGGTCGCCCGCATATGTTGGTAGTACCTCTTACATATGAGGGCTCGCGGGATTTTTTTTCTCTTCGAATACGAAATTTGCGTCGGTAAGAGAATTTAGAATTTGGAGGGCGTGTCTCTATTATACGGTAGTCATTCAGGTTGAGATTTGAGATTATACGGTAGTCATTCCGGTTGAGATTTTTGTGAATTTATACGGTATTCATTCCGGTTGAAATTTTTGAGTCGTAAAGGGAAATGTACGGCTTCGTTGTGTCAAAGTTGACTGTGAAATTTTGAAAGTGGGCGTGTCCGTTGAAAATTTTACGGAAAGTAGCCTAGTAGTCGTAATTGTTGCGCTGGAAAGTGGGTCGAAATTGAATTCGAAAGTTGTATTGCGTTTAAAAGGGGCGTTTTCTGTCGAAAATTTTGAAAATGGAGACGCCAGAGACGGTGAAAATTTTGGAAGACATTTTGGAAATGAAAAAAGATGAAGTACGTGCTAAATTGGAGGAATTTGGGCAAAACGTAAAAGGTCTTACGAAAGGTCAGATGCAGAAGGCGTTGTATAAATTGGTTGGGTCGCAATATGCATTGCGAAAGAAAGAGTCTAGGGCTAGGGCTGAAATTTTACTATTGAAATGGAGAATGAAACAAGTCAGAGAAGACAGAGAAGCGGATAGAAAGTTTGAGCTGGAGAGGATGAAATTAAGAATGCAGTTGGAACTGATGAAAGGGGTAACTGCAAAGGATAAATTAGGCGAGAAGCATGATTCGTTTGACTGGGGACAAAATTCTTGCGGTATTAAGCAAAGCTCAAACACTCGAACAAAGTCTACGAATGACAGCGCACAAAATGTGGGTTTTCCTTCGGAGACGAATAAGAATAGTCAAGTGCATGATACGCCTAAGGATTGCTTGGACGAGATAAACGAAAGTCTTTTCTCGTACATGTTTGATTACTCGAATGCGAGTGTACAAAGTGATTCGGATTCGGTGTTTCACGCTGATCCAATTAATGTCAGTTGTGATACGCAGGAAGAGGATGGGCACGAGAATGATTTGTGTTCAATGTTTGAAGAGTCCTATGATAAGTGTGTGAATGTGGGTAATTTGTCTCGCATGGGTATTGACTTGAATTAGGTGTGTGCGAATGTTGAGTCTCCTGTTGAGAATGTGCACACGGGCAAATGCTTCAATGAAGGAGTGGAAGTAGCGTTGGGTGTGTTTGAAGGTGCGTCTGAAGAGTTAAAGTTGGATGAATGTCTTGGGAATTTTGCGGTTGAGGCGCAAGAGTTGTTCGTCAGTGATGTTTCTGAATTGGACATGAATGTTGTCTCGGAAAGGTGTCTTGGTGATACGTCTCAAATGGTGAATGATTGCAAAGCACTGTTGTCGATGGAGTCTGTGATGACAACTGTTGTGTGTGAGAATGTTTCACATACGAATTCTTGTAATGGGTCTTCTTCAAATGTAGCATTAATGTACATGAATGTCGACTGTGGTGAAAGAGTGATTTTGGTGCGTACGGTTGTGTTGTTGCAACTTTGTTGTCAGATGATTAATGGCTTGAATGATGTGTTCACGCAAGTTGTTTCGATTATGCCCTGTTCGCGGATGGGTCGATTGTTGCACGAGAGCATGGACGTGTTTGGTTGTCATGTGTTCTTGACAGAAGAATGTATGCATGAAGACATTTTTGATAGTGCTTTGAAGATGGAAAGTTCTTTGACGATGGTCAATGTTGTACATGATTGTGACGACATTTTTCTGGAAAGGAATGAACTTTTACCAGATGTTGTTGAAGATGAAGTTGTCTTGAATGAGTGTCTGGTGACTGATAGTCAAGATACTTATGATATGTCTCTAGAGTTGACAGGAATTTCTATGGAGATTGTTGGTATTGGTTGTCTTGAGTCTTATTTGTGTGCTCAAGTTTATTTGCAGAATGTGTCCACGATGATGGAACTTCTGGTCGTCAAGGAGTGCTGGTCACGCAGACGCTTGACGAGACGGGGTTCTAAAGGACTGAGCGCCTTCGTCGTTCTTTGGATGGGGATGACTGTCGTGACGTTGGTGGATGGTGCTACTTTGGTCACGAGTTGCACGGCGTTGCTTCCGTTGGTGGAAACGGATGTCGAGGTGGCTTTGGTTGGCCAACTCGCCGCTCTTCGCGCTCTCGAAGTATTCCTTGTTTCTGTACAGTTGGTGTGGTACACTGACAGTCGGCGGAAGTTTGGTTGTGGCTTGCAACGATGTTCTTTGAAAGTTGGGTGTAGGCCGAGTCGTCTGAACTTGTTCTCAGATTTAGTTTGTCGCTTCACCTTTGGTGACTGAGTAATAGTACATGACCATGCTTAGGGCCGACGTGAATGAACGTCGGAAGTATGTATAGTTTAAATGTTTCTATTGTTTTCTTTAGCAAGATGACTTTATATGAATTGTCAAGCTATGTTAAGTTCGATTAGTAGTCATGCTTAGGGGCGACGTGAATGAACGTCGTAAGCTGTATAGTATTAAAGGTTTCGTTGTCTATAATAATTTTTGTGTAATTGTTTTATATTTTCGAGTGTGATGTTTGTTTTAATGTGCATGGTATTGCATGTTAGTTAAGTCAGAAACCCTTCTGGTTTCTGCCTTTTTTGTGGTCCGGGGGTATGTTAGGGTTTCATCACTATGAGTCCTAACCGGTCCTGGGATGGGCCATAGTTATGCTTGGGTAGGTTTCCTGGGCGGAAGGGAGACCTCTAGCGGGGTAAGTTTCTTATATAAGGACGTAGAGTAAGGGGCGTATTGGAAGTCTCCGATGATACGGCCTTTGTGCAGTTCGTCTTGTCTGAGATCTTCCGGGCGCATGTTAGTCAAGTTCGTTTCGTGGCAAGTTCCACTTTTCTTGGTTACTCAAGGTTGCTTGAGTTTTAATGAGTAATGTCGTCAGCCTGTTGCTGCGTTGAAGACTTTCGTCGGCGTTCTTGCTACAAGAGAGCAGCCGTTTTCCACCGTTGTCTACGGTGCGGTAATGTATCGTTTTAATTTGTCTTTTTGTTGAGAATTATACCTTTTAACTAGATACGAGTCTTGAGCTTTGTTATAGCTGGGGAACCTCTTACAATATGCAGAGAGAGAGAGATACACACACAGGCAGACAGAGACAGAGACTGACAGACAGAGACAGACAGAGACAGAGAGACACATACAGATACAGACAGGACAGAATCGTTACATACGCAGCCATATACATACAATGTTGAAACTGGATTTTGATAGTTTTGTGAATATTATTTCGTAGGGCGAGACGCGACTACTGCATGGGAGAAGATGAACCGAACCCATCATATCCCTTTTCACCTGCATTGGGGCTTGTACTTCCTGAATACGAGCAGTGGCGGAGTTAAATTATGCCCATGTCCACAATATTTGAGCGTGCTACTCAAGGCTTCTAATAAAAGCTTTGCATTTCCTGTAGTATTCTCTCACATTAATTTTAGTGACATCTTACGGCTGGCATGACCATTAATGTCCATGGACTCAATACCTCAATGCTATGATAGTGGAAAGCAGTTTAGAAGAAGGCGCTTTTATAGAACAGTATGGAGCGTTATTAAGGTGTATAAAATGAGCTTTGTTTTTCTATAATTATTATTAGAAAGTGTTTAACGACATCTTACGGCTGCTAGGGCCATTAACGTGAATTCATTACCCGATCGTTTCATGACCGAACATGGTGCTGGATCCACAGTTTAACGGCAGCTTATGACAACATAGGCCGTTGTCGCCGACAAAGATTTGTTGGTATATTACAGCACAATAATTTTTAAATTGAACATGGTGCTTTTTCCGATTGAACTTTATATATAACTGTATCAAAGCGTTTTAACAGTGTCCAAAATTATTATTATTATCAAGGGTTTAGCGGCATCTTACGGCACACAGGGCTTTAGAGATAGATTGTTTCTGTTGTAGGGTGATGATGATTTGATCCAGAGAAAGGACAAAACATCGGAAGAGGAACTGAAAAAACTCTTCTCAAAGCAACAGAAAGAGCGGACAAAGAGAAAGAAAGACAGACAGACGGACGGAGAGAGAGATAGAGCCAGACGTAGAAACAGGGACACAGCGATACGGAGAAAGTCAAACACCCCGCCACGTAGTTGGACTTTCTCTCTCAGACCAAGTCGTAGAGAGAATTTTGTTAACAAATTACTGAAAAACTGATTATTTGTTCACAATAAAAGCCGGTTTTTATTGTGAACAAATAATCATTTTCGTCAGTTTTACTCTGGTTTTTATTCAGGATATTTTAAAGTAGTTTCTCGGTGCTTGTTTTATTGATTTTGATGCAGAATTACAGATATATTTGATTCCATAAAAGTTGAGCCTATTATTTTGTAGAATAATAAACATTGAATTAACATTGTAGTTTAGCATATGATTGATGATAAAATTATGAGTCAACCTATCGTAGGCCTACAATTTATTTATCACGAATAAATGTTGACGTTTTATTAACAGAATTTTCTTCTTTTTCTATTTCACCCAGGTGCAATAAATTCAACATAAGCTCATCTAATTTTGTCTTGCCTTACCAATCTCTATCTTATCTAACTATGCACTTTGCTTCAATAATTCTCTCACAGAGAACGTTTAAGCCTCACCAAAATTTAGCCATTGTGTGCGGAAGCTCAGGCAGGAAACTTTTTGTTTGTGAGGGGTCGGGGGGGGGGTCAAAATTTCTGGGGTTCCATTGGACATAGTCCCAGAGTAGGAAAATAGTAATAAAAATTTGGGGTATTATGTATTTCGGGTAGGGGCTAAACCCGTAGACCACCACCCCAAATTACTCCCTTGAGCCCGTTATGGATCAGGGCGCCGCGAATCACTTCTTATGACACATCGTTGTAAACAGCATGAAACCAAAATACTCTTCACGGTGTGTGGTAAATACCACAGTAAATATTATGCATACATACACATATTCATATACTCATTTTGTATTGTATTGTATCTAAAGATTTATATAGTGCCTCTCTCAGAATAACTATTCAGAAGCGCTCTCAGCACGAAAACCCCGGGGAAAAGAAACGTCTTTAATAGAACGAGAGACCAAAGAGGAAAAACTAGTCATTAGTTTAGCCCTTAATGAGGGGGAAGGACATTCCAAGTAGAGGGACCAACCACAGCAAATGCCCGGCGTTGAGCCAAGGCAGTCCTAGTCCTATAGGAACAAAAAGATCTAGCCAATCAGCAGAGCGCAATGAACGGGATGAGGTCGCAGATAACGGCATTCGCATACAGTCAGAAAGATACTTTGGGGCACTGCTCAGCTGCGCCTTTGAGACTAGATAGAAAGAGGATCTTATAATGGATGCGCGCAGTGATAGGAAGCCAGTGCAAGACATCAAGCATATTTGTAGAGATATGCGAAAAGCGAGGGAGTCGGGCTATGAGCCTAGCTAAAGCATTTAAGACCGATTGAAGGGGAGAAAGACGCTGTTTCGGGAGGCTGTAATATGCCATAAAATAATCTTTGTCGGCGGAAACGGCCTATGTTGTCATAAGCTGCCGTTAAACTGTGGATCCAATTTACAGCATTAAGAAGATGTGGGGCATTGTAGGTCTACTCAATGTCAACGGCCATAGCAGCCACAAGATTATCTCGTTGCACCAAGAGGAAGTTTGGAAATCGTGCTTTTGCTGTCTCTGGACACAGATAATGGAACAATCTCCCAGCTACAATCCGTCAATGTTCATCTGTTACCCAATTTAACCCTATGACGCACACCTTCCTGGCCAACACATTTAGCACACCTGGGGTCTAATAGACCCCACCGATAACACGGGTGGCATTTATACCATTTTAATAGAAAGTCGAAATGGTATGTATGTATGTATGCGTGGATGTATGTATGTATGTATGTATGTATGTATACATGTATGTATGTATGCATGTATTTATGTATATATGTACGCATGTACGAATGCATCAGGGATGGATCTATGTATGGATGGATGGATGTATGCATGTATGTTTGTATGTATGTACGTATGTATGTATGCATGTATATATACATGTATGTATGTACGTATGTATGCAGGGATGGATCAAAGTATGGATGTATGTATGTACGTACGCATGTATGTATTCATGTATGAATTTGTATGAATGTAAATGCATGCATGCATGTAAATGTATATATGTATCGATGTATATTTGTATGTATATATATACATGTATGTATGTATTATGCATGTATGTAAGTATGCATGCATGTATGTATTGTTGGATGGATATGTATGTGTGTATGTATTTATGTACTTGTATGTGTACATGCATGTTGCATGTTCATGTACATATGTATGGATGTATATTTGTATTTATATACATGTGTATGAATGCATACGTTTATGTATGTATGCATGGAAGGATGGATCTATGTATGTATGTATGTACGTATGCATGCATGTATATAATTTGTATATAATGTGTGTATATGCGTGTACGCATGTGCATGTATATATGTATGAATGTATATTGGTGTGTATATATATGTGTGCATGTGTGCATGCATGTAAAGTATGGATGGATGGATGTATGCATGCATGTATGTATGTACGTATGCGTGCATGTATATATTTGTATGTATGTGTGTATTTACATGAACGCATGTACATGTATATATGTATGGATGTATATTGGTACGTATTTATATATGTGTGTGTATGTATGTGTGTATGCATGTTGTTATGTGTGCATCTATGTATGTATCTATGTATGTATGCATGCATGCATCTATTTGTATGTGTGTTTATGCATGTATTCGTGTAGACTACATGTATATATGTAGGGATGTACATTTGTATGTATACATGTGTGTGTAATGGATGTCTATATGTATGTAATTATGATTGTATGTATGTGTGTATATATGTATGTATGTATGCAAGTGTGTGTGTCTGTATGTATGTGTGTATGTATTTGTGTATGTAAGTATGTAACGTAGCCTGGAAAATATCATAGTCGATGGGCAAATCAATGTTAAAGCCTGGGGTCTGCTGGACCCCAGGTGTGCTAAATATGCCCTAGTGTCTTTCTTATTGTTGTATCATCGAACCAAGAATTCTAAACTCTTCGAATTTTTGCATAAATGTAGAGGGATGAATTGTTGAGGAATTTGAATTATTTCAGATTTGTACTATTTGTATCAACGCAGTTATTCAAGAAAGTTTCATCGATGGGGTCTAATGGACCCCAGGTGTGCGTCATAGGGTTAAATCAAAATTAAAAACTCATCTATTCTCATTACACTATGCCTAAGAACACAGCGCAAACGCGCTTTCGTGCAAGATTTGTCTTATTAAAGCGCGCTATAAATGTCTAATTGTATTGTATTGTAAACCATATACACTGGAGCGCTCTGGTAAGACACCTTTAAAACGCTGTCAATGAAACTCATATATATTTTCAACTTCGCGTTGTATTGTGTATTGTACTAAAACACTCATAGATAACATCTTTTCAATTGTTAATTTTTAAATATGTTATTTCATATAACATTTATAATAAAATTCTGATGTTGAAGAAAATTATTAATATTAATTATTGGTTAATGAATATCTATATTGCCATATTACTATTATGCAATGTTGGTTGCAATGTTGGTTGCAATGCTGGTTACTATTATTTAACTTTGGTTCTTCAGTATTATATATTACAAATGGTTTGGTATGGTTGCTGTATCGGAGTGGCTGCTGTGTTGTATAATAATATTGCAGTACTGTGTTGCAATGCTGTTTGCTGAAATATCCATGGACGACTTCTTTTCGACTGTTGATTTTTGTTTAAAATATGTTATGTCATAATAATAAGAACCCGATGTTAGAAAATTATAAACATTACTTATTGGTTAATGAATATTCATATTACAATATTACTATCATTCAATTTAGTTCTTCAATATTGCATAATGGCCATGTACATGGCCATTGGTTAATGTACATGAACAGTTTAACCTTCGCAGGACGAAGACATTTTACGATACACGGAGGACGAAGAGGGGTAATTTTTTACCCCAAAGCAATTTTTAATATCTCAGCTCATAGGTAAGGTACAATAAAAAATTAAGTATCAATTCTAATAGCTCCAAAGGTCAAGGAATCGATCTATCGTAGTGAGAATAGTCTGTCAATACCACTTTCCAAGATGGCGGCCAAGATGGCCGCCAAAACACAGAAATATGCATATCTAAGCTCACAGGTAAGCTACAATGACAAATGAACTCTCCACTTTCATAGTTCCGAGGTGAAGGAATCCATTTATCGTAGTGAGAATAGTCTGTCGATACTAATTTCCAAGATGGCGGCCAAGATGGCCGCCAAACACAGAAATATGCATATTTCAGCTCATAGGTAAGCTACAATGACAAATGAACCATCCACTTTCATAGTTCCGAGGTCAATGAATCCATTTATTGTAGTGAGAATAGTCTGTCAATACCACTTTCCAAGATGGGGGCCAAGATGGCCGCCAAAACAGGAAAATATGGCTGCCATCTTAGAAAGTAGACAGAACCCTGATTTCAGTTCCGAGGTCAAGGAATCCATTTATCGAGTGAGAATAGTCTGTCAATACCACTTTCAAGATGGCGGCCAAGATGGGAAATATGCAAATTTCAAAGAGTTCATTTGTCTAATGACTGTAACTTCATAGTTACCTATGAGCGTAGTGAAATAGTCTGCCAATACCAATTTACCACTGGGATGGCCGCCATCTTGGAAAGTGGTATTGACAGACTATTCTCACTACGATAAATGGATTCCTTGACCTCGGAACTATGAAAGTGGAGGGTTCATTTGTCATTGTAGCATACCTATGAGCTGAAATATGCATATTTCTCTGTTTTGGCGGCCATCTTGGCCGCCATCTTGGAAATTAGTATTGACAGGCTATTCTCACTACCATAAAAGGATTCCTTGAACTCGGAACTATGAAAGTGGAGGGTTCATTTGTCATTGTAGCCTACCTATGAGCTTAAATATGCATATTTCTCATTTTAGCATACCTATGAGCTGAAATATGCATATTTCTGTGTTTGGCGGCCATCTTGGCCGCCATCTTGGAAATTAGTATTGACAGACTCTTCTCACTACGATAAATGGATTCCTTGACCTCGGAACTATGAAAGTGGAGGGTTCATTTGTCATTGTATCCTACCTATGAGCTGAAATATGCATATTTCTGTGTTTTGGCGGCCATCTTGGCCGCCATCTTGGAAAGTGCACTCCCAAAATTATTGCAACTATTGAAATCGAATTCCACGGTAGATTCAGTACTTTATTTCTGATTACAGGTTACTTATGAAAAATATCTTTGACAAATGCATATTCACCATGAACGAATAATTAACGACGTCGAGGACGAAGAGGGGTAAATTTTTACCCCAGGACACTTTGAACTCAAAAATCTTCTTCCCCCAACATGACATTTTCCTGGCTTTGGTGTCAGAATATGTCAGAGGTATTAACTTGTAAACACATGGAACGTCAAATTATAACTGCCAACGGTTGCTCCGCAATCAGCATTCAAACACCCCTGGGGTAATTAGTTACCTCTCTCTGTCCTGCGAAGGTTAAACTTTTCTAATTAACTTTTATTATCCATTATCACTCATGTTAGCATTTCTACGTTTTTGTCAGATTGTTTTTCTCAAGAAAACGAATATGATGTGATAATGAAGCATAAAATAATGAACATTATGCAGGTCCAACGCTACATAGACGAATGCTCTTACAGTTAAACATTTACACTCAGTGTAAAAATGCTGACAACGCAGTAGGCCTATCATACGGTCAGATGTGAAACATTCATCATGCCATTTGAATGATTTGGTGACTAGCAATCATTGTCTCTGCTGATCATGCGGAAATTCTAACGCAATGCGACGACATTATGGGCCTATAGATCAAACATTTTAATTTTAGAGGTTCTCAGTTGTGTCATTAATATTTCATTGTTTAGCCAATAAAGCAGTAGACGCAAATGCTTCTATTGCGCCCGCGTGCCTGCGCCACTGCATGTGTATGTCTGTTCGTCTGTCTGTCTGTCTCTCCGTCTCTCTCTGCGCATCTATATGTCATTCGCCGCCAAGTAGGCCTATTACTCAATACATTAACATATCACAGTGCCTATTCATCAAATGCCACTCTGCTAGTCTTACCATTCAACGTGTAGGCCAATATGAACGCATTCACCCATGCAGACAGACAGGCAGACGGACAGGCAGACGGACAGACAGACACAAGGGACAGACAAGCAGAGGGTCAGTCAATGGACTTACTGACTGAGCATGACAAGGCTAGTTGCTAGGCTGGTTATTATTATTGCTATTGTGCGTATACATTTGAAGGGCGGTTCTAAATATTTCACCCTATCCGCATTTTCGTTCCGCTGCATGGGCCAGGCGTTAGCGTTTTCATACAGGCCAACATTGACGTTGAATGGTAGCACTAGCAGAACGATGAATGCTTTGACATGTCAATGTATTGGGTACTATATAGCCATGGTCAAAGACTGATTGATGTACAGTCAGAGGGACGGACAGACAGAAAGACATGCAGACGGACAGACAAGGACGTACAAACAGAGGGTCAGCCAGTGAACTTCCTGGACATGGTTAGTTAATAAATATTATTATTGCTATTATTATTATAATTGCGCATGTTTTCAGGACGGTTAAACTTTTGACAGGATCAGGATTTTCATGCCGATGCATGGGCTAGGCGTATACTGTAGGGTGTAGCAGAGTTAAATTTGATGAGAGAGAGAGAGAGAGAGAGAGAGAGAAAAACAGACAGACATACAGACAGACAGAGAGGCGACACACAGACACAGACACAAACACAGACAGACAGAGACAGACAGTCCGACAGACAGACCTAAAGATTGAATCCATCTAACAAGCACAAGCTAAAGAGAATAACGTAGGCTACGGTAACGGAGATGGATATGTTTACGGAAACGGATAATTATTTGTAGCGCTCCGTTTACCCGGAAGAGCAGTGGCGATTTATGCAAATGAAAGAGGATACATTTAGTCTTAAAATGACACCAGAATTTTTGTTCATTCCTATCCAAAGTTATGCATGAAAGGCACTTTCTATTTTAGTGCCGTAATTTCCGAGTAAAATACAATTATTAAAGTTTCAACATGCAAATTTGAAAGTCCAAGTCCATAGGATCCAAGCTCTAATTTCAATTAAAATTGGCACATTTGAAGAAAGCTAAATTTCCTCTATATTCTGAGAGTTTCATTAACCCTCATGTGAACAAGGAAAATGCAACTTAATTTGAACAAAGGGGGGTCTGGTCAGACCCCTTTTTCATTTGGGTTCTTCATAGGTAACAGTGTATTTTATACGCCAGTTTTGCAATATGTTGTTAGAATAACAGAAAATAACAATGTATCAGTCTCTCCAATCAATAAAAATCATTTCTATAATGAATTTAAATTAAATGTTCAGTTATAGTATTTTGTCACGGTCTATCGTAAACGTTTGATCGACTCACTGACAATCTATCTATAAAATGAAAAAATAAATAAAGAAACTATTAATTTAGTATAGTAAAATTAGTACTGATTGGTGGGTGTTATGTTCAAATGCTACATGACCATTTCCTAGAAAATATTTCTCACAAAACATTGCATATACTGTAATTGTAAGCCAGTTAGTCTTGCTCTTGTTTGCTTCAATCACATGTGCGCAGCAGACGAAACAGTGAGACATACACACTGGTTTTCAGCACCTGCGGCATCTGTACTGTGTTATCTGTCCTTGCCAAACAGGTAGCATTGTCGTTTTGTACCCGCCTCTTCCTGCATCAGAATCTGTTGAGTAACAATCTGAAATCTGGCAGCCAAGATTGCACGCTGCACTGCTTCTGACTGTAAATCGTAAATCGTAAATCGTAAACTCAGAACTTCTACAGCGCCAACAAAAGCGAAGTCGCGGGAACCAGCTTATTCACAGGCGCTCTATCAAAAGAAAATCGATAGTCAGAGGGTAAAAATCAAGAGAGTCAGGCAGGCAGACAGGCAGGCGGCTAAGGTGGGTGGTGTTTGGTGTTCAGACGGCGAGGTAGGCAGGGAGAAGTGTTGGATTCAGGATAGGTATTGTCAAAAAGTAGTGTTTTCAGTTTCGAGTGAAAGACCTGTGGAGAGATAGCGAGAGGTGGAGTTTTGGTGACTTCGTAGGACTGTGGCTTGCTTGCTCTAGTAGTAAGTGATCCACGGCACTGTGATAGACTGGCAAGCTGGTTCAAGAGCGCCGTTTAGCGCTTATTCATCTCTCATTTTGGGTTGTTCAATATCCATATGATCATTACACTGATTGCCGAAATGTCAACGACATTGAAGAAACAAACTGGCCATCTGTTAGTCTTACGTTTGACAGACTCAGCCGATATTATCTTCAGGGTCTCCTAAGCACTCAGCTTTTTTGATCGTTTATATGTGCTCATTGTTGCTCAACAATGTAGCAACAAAGTCATATAACCGATTTGAAAAAATATAAAATTTAAAAAGTTATGCAACAAATATTGGCAGGGGTCTGGCCAGACCCCACCCCTTGTTCGGATGAGGGTTAAAATGTATTAATTGATTATGAAAATATATCATTGTTTTGTTTTGCCATTAATTTAAAAAAAATGATGTGCTACTTGTAAATAATGGTCTATCTTTAAATAAAAACTAAAAGGACACTAAATATTTAACGACATAGAATAGTATCTGTTAGATTACAAAGACCTGTAAAAATAAAAATCAGTTGAAATACCTCTCCTGTTTGTTCTTTCGTGTGAGTCTGCACAACCGTATGGTTCTGTTTCAAGAACCATGATGTCTGACCTGGAATTACTCTTCCAGCAAACTATCAATGACAAGGTGTTTGATGATAAGTGCAATCCGCTCGAATTCGAAAGCCTTTCTCGTTTAAGTGAACTCGTGCAGAAAATTGAAAGAAGTGTTGTCGGAGGAATCTGACACAATGTCATCTTGACTGTGGCTTCTATTCATGAGATGTGTTGACCTGGTAAAGCTGTTTCTGTTAGCTGAGAGAACGAGCAATTTATCAGAGCATTGTCATGATATGCGTGGTAAGTTAGGTCTCTTTGCTGCAACTGGCCACATGAAATATGCAAAACTGGGAAGGCTGTATTAATGCTGCAGGTGGAAGATTTAGCAGGTTAGCGTATCGTACTTATGTACGATGCGTTAACCTATAGGCCCTAAATGCAGAATAATTTGTATCGCGATTCTGCATCTGGCTTAACTGAAGCAAATCTGCTGCCATTTGCTCAGTACGTTTTCGGTGGTGGATGTCTTATACACAAAGTGACGTAGAATCTAAAAATGGATCTATGCGATATTCTCCCTTTATGCTCTAGATGTCGATGTGTATAGAACAATTCCGACTACATAAATTGTCAATATGATTTGTATGGTAAATATTTTATTTTTAAGGCTACAGACTCGGTTGGTCGGATGGTTTCTAGCTTGAACGTATACGATTTGCGTGGTGAAATATTGTCTTTTTAAGGGCGTGGGACACGGAAACATATGGTTTTTCTATGTTGTAAAGACACATGAGAAACTTATGACATTTGGATTGCGAAGCCACGTGAAATGAGGACTTGTACACTCAACTGAAGACTTTGAGTTGAAAAGATGCATGACATGCACGGTAAAATTTGTTTAAATAGAAGTTGGATTGATGAAAAGGATTTTTGCTTAGATAGAAGTTGGGTTGATAACAGTTTTTTCTCAATTAAATCGAAGTTGCATTGATTCTGTGTGTTAACTCCGCCAATGTTCTCTTATCTGTGGACCAGCAAATATGGTTTGTATAAGAAACTTGCAACATTCAGATTTCTGAGACACATGGAACGGCGACGTGTCTGGGAAAGTTGTAACTATTGTGTGGCGAAGATGCATGGGATCATAGGCGCAACCACGGTCCGGAAGTTTGGGGGGACATACTAGAATGTCTGGTCGGGGGGGTGGAATTGCGAGCGCCGAAGGCGCGAAGCTGCGATTGCCGAAGGCAGAAGCCACTAACCACTAGGGGTATGGGGAGCGTCGTAAGCTCCCCCCATCGGGGTCTGGGGCTCCGCCCCAGCTCGACGCAATTTTGAGCATATGATGCCAAATTGAGTACATTTTGGGCTTTAATTTACCTCAAATTTTTCACCGATGATTTCGATATCAAAGTACCTAAACCATCTACACCGTGTCTCAAAATAAACTGTGCACAATTGTTTCTGTCAGAACTTCGTCAAATTTCCACAAATTTTAATAATTTTTGGTAGGTAGATGGCAAAATGGCTGAAATTGTATGCTATACATAAATGTTCCACCTCACCTGACTCATATCACCGCACTACCTTGTTAAACACAGATGTACCAATTTTTGTATATAACGCTTACATTTTATTACATTCAACAAAATATCTGACGACTTTAATTAGCACGCAGTAAAGTACAATATGGTTTACCTAGCAGAGTTTTTAATTGTTATGACAGATCTGGTTAAAAGAGTTAGAATTGGCGCTCGAAATGTGCCCCGCTTACATGGACACAAGCGCTCAGACGGCGATGCCACTGGCCTATAGCAGCGTCAACGATCGACTGGTCAAAGCGCGCCCACTCGTCGATCAGACGCGTTTTGAGTTCGTCGACGTTGGCTATACTGGAGCGGTAAACCTTCTCCTGCAGCACACTCCATATGCTATAGTCGACTGGGTTAAGATCCGGTGAATTCGGCGGCCACAGTGTTGGAGGTATGAAGTCGGGCGTTTCTCGCTCCAGGAAAGAGACAGTGTCGCGTGCTCGATGCGCCGGGGCGCCATCCTGTTGAAAGACAAAAAACCCGCCCTGGGATATCCGACGTATGTTTGGCAGTAGCTTCTGGGCAAGAAGGTTGTCGCGATAGTATGCCCCATTCACTTTGACACCCGGCTCGATGAAAAATCTGAGCACTCTAATTGCTAAAATTTAAGCGTTATATAAAGATTGGCACATCTGTGTTTAACAAGGTAGTGCGGTGATATGAGTCAGGTTAGGTGGAAAATTTATCTATAGCATAAAATTTCAGCCATTTTGCCATCTACCTACAAAAATTATTAAAATTGGTGGAAATTTGACGAAGTTCTGACAGAAACAATTTTGCACAGTTTATTTTGAGACACGGTGTAGATCTGTGAAAAATTTGACTTTATTATATGAATAAACTGGACGTGACAAGGGTTTAAGAGAATTGAACGGAAAATAGTAGAATAAGCTCTAGAACCGTGTTTGTCAAAACTAGGAAAATCGTCAGGGAGGAAGCCTGAACGGGACAATTTTCTCAGAATACCGTTAAGGCGTTTATGTTCCCCTACAGTGGCAAATCCCACCAAACAGAGGAGGCATAAAGTAGCCGTGCGAGGGTAGTAGCCCTAACAACGTCAAAGAGACGTTGACCGTGGTGACCGTGGGCGACCAAAACACGTAGCCGAACATGGATTTTCGGGCTTTGCAGCCTCATTGTCCATGTGTGCCCCAAAGCCTATCCAATCAGAGATGGTGACACCCAAAATAACCATCTCCTGGACCCGCTCGATGCCAAGGATGAGAGGAGGGAGGGCAATAGGTTTGGACCTCGGTCGTTTGACAACCATTTCTCTGGTCTTAACATGGTTTAATTTAAGATTGCTAATGGATGCCCACTTAGAGATATGTTCAAGTTCAGAAAGAGTTCTGTCAATGCAGGAAGCAGGGACCAGCAAGTAACTATTGTAGGCATATTTAGTGAGACGGTTTTCACTGTATTTAGGTTTAAGGCTAGAAATGGCTATGACAAAATCAGTAGATCCAAGGCCAGAGCCTTGTACTATACTGGCATTAATGGTACAGAGGGGAGAGATCGCGGAAGGCAATAAGCTCCTAACGACTATAGGGGGTATGTGAAGCATCGTAAGTTCCCCCCATCGGGGTCTGGAGCCCCAGAAGCCGACGCAATTTTGAGCATTTGATACCAAATGGATTGCATTTTGGGCTCTTGTTTGCCTCACAATTTTCAAAAGTTGGGGGGGACGGTCCCAAGCTGTTCGAAGTTGGTTGGGGGGACGCGTCCCACGGGTCCCATAGGGTGGTTGCGCCTATGCATGGAATGGCACTCCACCCTTAGCGCACAGGACAAAAGCGCGCCGTCAATATGCGCGCCCCGTCCATTGCGCGGAAGACAAATGCCCGCCGACAATAGCGCGCTTACATCGAGACTTAGAGACATACATAACTAAAATAACACTTCCTGTAATTTATAAGACGATAGCGTGCAAAATGGACAAAAATGGTAATTTATCAGCGTTCTAAATTATTCCCCCATCGTAGGTTTATAATTTTTCATCAATGCAACTTCGATTTAATTGAGAAAAACTGTTATCAACCCAACTTCTATCTAAGCAAAAATCCTTTTCATCAATCCAACTTCTATTTAAACAAGAATTCTTTCATCGATCCAACTTCTATTCAAGCAAGAATTCTTTTCATCAATCCATCTTCTCTTCCACCAAGTATAATTTTTGACGCTAAACCCCGTTTTACCCATACAATGAGCGAACATTTTAGAACGCTAAAACTATAAATTACCTAGACGTGTGTGCTCTCTTGGACCGCAAATTAATAAGATTTATGCAATAATTATTTTATTGAAAAAAGGTGTATTAAGTTGCCGTCTTTGGCAATCCGGTGTGTGAGCACACACATTATTAGTGTGTGTAAATTAATTATTACAAACATTTCATCAATCGAAGTGGGAGATGCTTCGAAGTTTTTCATTGATAGTACAGTCTTGTAGTCTGTGCTACGCGCTTTCGTCTCCTGGCTGTATGTAGCCCGACGTTCACCAGGCGGGGCACTGACTACACAGTCCGGGTCCATGTGTCCTTTGGTTTTCCTACAGTTTCTTGTTAGGATCGCAGTGCTCTTACGTGGTCCTATCCTGACATTGCGACGTGCAAAATGGCCAACCACCAAAAGTCTTCTATAGTTAAGTCTACGATCATATCCGTGATACATAGGATGGCAGTTTAGCACTGTGAAACGAAGCTGGGAAGCTCAATGACGCTAGACAACGTCAAAGGGTACTTAAGTGAGTAACCTTCTCCCCACGCCGCGGCCGTCTGACTGCGTCCCCCGGGACTTGGCTGCGTCCCCTCTTCCAACTCACTCTCCTCTTACAAGACTATAAATAGAGATGCTCGTTGCATGTCGTTTTCAGAGTGAGAATAGGGCCGCTTGTGTTCTGTGTGCTTAGAGCTGGTGTTCTTCTTCTTGTCGCTTGTGTCGCTAGTTGAGAGCGTAACTTGTGAAGGTGCATTTGAAAGAATACAAGCATTTCTGTGTCAACTCGATTGCTGTCGTCTTCTACGTCAACTTAGTCTTCGGTATCGTCGCTGGCATCGCTAAGTCCTCTGTCCGACCGGAGAGCCCGGATCCGGCAGACAATAATGAAGAAAGGGAGGATTCCTAACTCGCTATCTCTGGTATTAGAAAGAAATAGAGCGAGGGATCCGCCCAGGCAAACCGGGAGAAGAAGAAAGAGAATCCGACCGCTTTCCCCGAGATGAGTTTCGTCACATGACGAATTAATGAGTGATGACTTTACAAAATTTGTAGATTAGCTCACATCGGTTATCCCGTAGTTTAGGTTGGTAAATTAGTTGAATGCCTTCAACGCCGTACTTCATGTTGGTAAGTAAACACCCAGACAGCAGGACCCACATAGAGCCGATGCTGCTTACCCACAGCGTAATACCATCGCCAGCCCAGAGGGAAATAGAACGGGCAACGCCCATCTAGACTTTACAGGCCAACGTTTGGGG
>JACEVL010003443.1:0-13116 GCA_020284085.1 Aporrectodea caliginosa
GATGTTTATTCAAGCTACGTCGGTGTTTTGATGTTTAACGACGCTGTGTTATGAGAAAGATGTTTAGCGTCGCCCTCCACCTTTTTCCAGGTATATGACTGGCACTACCAGAGTTACTCATGATTGAACGAAAGTGGTCCACCTATGACATCTTTAATATGCTTTAGTTTGTCGGTACAAAAATCATCAATTTCCTGATTGAGCACCGTAAATAGGTCACTACCTGTCCGCGCTCAAGTGCCAGGCAGTGCCAGTACTCATCCTCGACAAAGGAGGAGGGCCTCGCTAATGATCTATGATACCACACAGTTGCGTTAAACTGAAACTACTACACTGTTGATACATCCAATGTAAGTAAGTATATTCTTTATTAACCAATGGCTAAGAGCACTTTGTTGTACAGACATCTTATAAACACTATTAAAGCAGAACTGGATGAGATGTCTATAATTCAGCTGAACAGGGTCTTCTCTCTGTCCATTTTGCTCACATCTCCACTAGGCAGAGCCCTGCCTTCTCTGTGGTTGGCCCCTTGACCTAGAATAGCCTCCATCTGGCACTCCGCTCCCTTTCTAGAACCCCTTCTCAGGCATTCCTCTCTCAACTTAAAATGGTCCTATTTGGTCGCGCTGGGGTTGGGAGCGCCTCTGAGTAGTTCCCTTGAAGGAGCACTATATAAATTCATGTAATGAATGAGTAATGAATGAATGAATGAATTATGGCGTTTTCTTTTGCTTTTTCCTGTAGTGGTTGTTACTCTGTCTCGAAGATTGGGGGATATCTGGCGATTGAACGAAACTGGTGATTATTATAGAGACCGATATTTCCGTTTTAAAGGTGTCTAAGTCTACCTTGTCTATTAATAGCCAGGCTCGGGTTTAGTATAGTATATATATTCGTTTAATTGATTTAATTTAGTGTACCATTTTTAACGACAGCTTAAGGCACTTTGGTCGTCCTTACTTTATCTTAGAATATTATATCGTAATTGAGTGATATTTTACTAAGATTGCATGTGTGTAGTTTTTGTTTAACGACGCCATCTCATAGCGAAGATGACTAGATACACCGTCCTCTATTGTCCAGGCTTGAGACTGGCACCTTCTCTCTCAAAGCGTTGCAGGTCGATCATTGGTTGTCATGCGAATATTTGAGTGAATTCTTGGTTCATGATGTTAACAGAGACTAAGTTAGTCGAAGGAAATCAAGTTTCCACCTTTTTCAAATCTGTGTTTCTAAGGGGTTGGTTACATTTCTGGGCTGTAAAACAAAATGTCGGGGTCAAATTCCCGACGAACAGAAAAATGTTTCGAATTAAGTAAAACTTGATCCAACAGAAGAGAATGGGGAAGATGAGTCTTTAACAATCACGAGGGAGTAATTTGAAACGTTGCGAAACTGACAACTATTATAGCGTTCAAAACATACGTTTAAACGGTGTCTAAGTAGATTTCGAACTAAGAATTTTACTATAAACCTACACACTGCGGGATATGATGCAACTGCCAAATCGTGATAGTCCGCAGCCTGGAAAATAGAGGAGGGCGAATTGAACGGCCCTGACATTCATAAGATGTCGTTAAACACTAGTATTTGGAAGTCACTGTTGAGCATGTAAAGTAAGTTTCCAGTGTTTAATTGCAGAAGCGGAGTTATCGATGTTATCTAATTAGGTTAATTAAGTTTAGTTTCACAACAAAGACGATTAACGTTACCATCCTCCTTCATGGCATTCGCAATCATAAGATCAGAATTTCTAGAGCGCTACTTGAGTCAAGCGAGTCTGAAAAATATTTAACCGCGGATGAATACCTTTTAAGCAATTATTATTATCATTACAAAAGTTAAACGACATCTTATGGTTGCTATACCAGTTGACATCTTTAAAAAAGAAATCTATAGCCTATCAGTTCATTGTCTGCAGCATAGAACGAGAATTCGTGACTTCAGGCTTTAATATTCGTAAATATTCGTGAATATTAGGACATTTTTAATATTCGTAAATATTCGTAAATATTCGTTGATGACGTTACTGTTTCCGCTTTTTTACGAACTAATTTAAGAATAATAATTTAAGAATATGTGCAGTGGTTTTGCGGCGCTGTACTTAGAGCCTCCTATACTCTTGAAGAACTCTGTACAAAGCCGACCATGACTCTCTCTGTCTCTCTCTCTCTCTCTCTCTCTCTCTCTATCTGTCTGTCTGTCTCTCTCTCTCTCTCTCTCTCTGATCTCTCTCTGTCGGTCTGTCTCTGTCTGTCTCTCTACGATTTCTTCCCTTCTGACAGAGAGGGAAAGAAATCGTACGATCTCTCTCCTCTCTGTCGGTCTGTCTATCACTGTCTCTCTACTATCTCTCCCTCTCTGTCGGTCTGTCTCTGTCTGTCTCTCTCTCCCTCTCGGACAGAGAGGGAAAGAAATCGTACGATCTCTCTCCCTTTCTGTCGGTCTGTCTCTCACTGTCTCTCTACGATTGCTCTCCCTCTCTATCCGTCTGTCTCGATCTGTTTCTCTCTCAGCGGTGAAACCCACACGCTCGGTAATTCTATATCATTTAAGCTATGTTTGGATGACTGATGTTCCGAAGTTCCATTGATGCGTTTAATTTGATTAATTATACGCCAGGTTAGCTTACAAACGGTGAGGGCTAGATCCTCCCACTCAGTTTAGGAATCTTGGGCGGAGGGAATTAGAGAGATCTGGGTCATAAATCTTACAAACGGTACTGGCATCGTTCGTTTGGGCGCCAACAATTTGAATTCCGTATGAGATTTCAAACAATAGACTAAGTGAATACTGATATAAGATGAGTAACTGTAACAATTTACTGTTCTTGTTCTAGCTCTAATACCTAGTTTGTGCACTGAATTTTTACTAGGGTCTACTAATTTCCGGATTTTGAAGAATTAAAAAACAAAAAATTTAATATTCGTTGGCCAGTTTAATATTCGTCAATATTCGTAAATTTCTAAAAATCTTAATATTCGTAATATGCGCATACTCGTTCTATGGTCTGCAGTTCATTCGTTCCAAGTATTCTATTTCAGTTCATTGTTTTGATTGCAGCTCATTCGTTCCAAGTAGTCCCACTGAAAAAGCATCTGGCGTTTAAACGAACCATTTTGAAAGTGTGTAAATAAACATGAACGTCAGTTCACGTTTGTAGCTATAAACATCGATTATTATTATTATTCCAAAAGTTTAACGACATCTTTTAGCTGCCACAAGATGTCTTTAGCCTACTTCTAACTAAGATGTCAATGACGTCTTTAAAAAAATAATTAAATAAATGTCACTTCATTTTCTTGATTGCAAATCATTTCTTTAGGGATTGGTCGCGTATATTGGACAACACACTGGCATAGAGAACGAGAGGTACCGAGATCGAGGTCCGTAGGCGGACATGCTTTGTAGGCTGCTATTAGCGCCGTGTATTGCAGGCTGTCTGTTCTGTTAGTAATTAAGATATATGTCTTCTGTGATTTTGTGTTCTTCTGAATTGTTTACTCGTCATAACATGTACATGTACAGAGCAGTGCGTTTGCAGACCCTTGATTAAAGAAAAAAAGAAAACAAATTATAATTATTTCAGAGGTTTCTAGGTAAGTGGTGTTAGTTGTCGGAATGTGGCCATGGATCCACAGTCTAACGGCAGCTTATGACAACATAGGCCGTTGCCGCCGACAAAGATCATTTTTTGGCATACTACAGCTCTTACATCTGGATGGATCCACAGTTTAACGGCAGCTTATGACAACATAGGCCGGTTCCGCCGACAAAGATTAGTTTTGGCATATTACAAGTCCGCCACTGTTCGCTTTCTGACAGTGCCAGTCCCAAGCCTGGATAAAGGAGGAGGGCGACGCTAATGGTCTTTGTTACCACACAGATAGTCGTTTTAAAGCAAACACACACTCTAACATCTAGAACCCTGTCCCCCTCTATATAGAATCAGAAGACGACGTTTAAAAGGTGTCGAAACAGAATGCTCTAACCCAGTGCTGTCCAACCTTTTTGACACCGCGGGCCACCGAAGAAGTAATTTTTGAAGCCGAGGGCCGCACCAGTCAACTCAAAAGCAGCGACTAAAATTTATTGAAAATTATTAACTGTATTATAATTAATTATGGAGTTATCATAATGAATGCGTCTTGGGAACTGGATTTTGTGTACACATTGTCAAATGAAAAGCCAAGTTACGAACGAATAGCTATGCAAGTAGGCCAGTGACGGTCTTTTACTTCATTTTAACAGAAATTGCAAATATTTAGCGAGCTGTGGCGGGCCACTTAGAATCTGCCGGCGGGCCGCATGCGGCCCGCGGGCCGCGGGTTGGACAGCACTGCTCTAACCAATCGGATATCGTATATTAACTACAGTAATGTTGGGTTCTTCGGGTGGTCGGGAACTTTGGAATTCAATATCAATCCATATCCGACACTGCACCTTAACTCAGGAACGAACTTCCAACTGGATTTCGCGCTTGTGAATAAGCTGGTGCCCTGCGCTTGGCTTTCGAGTGGCGCTTTAGAAATTTGGAGATTACGATTACGATATTCTCAATTCTTCCACTAATTCATTCACCGTCACCTGTCTCAGGCTCCTTAACTTATCACCCCACAGACTTTCCACTCTAAATAGAAGTCCTACCTCTCAAGAATTCCTACCCAAATCCATCCGATCCTCTGCCTTCTAAGTTTTCTCGTCCTCAACGTGACCCGCCGTATCAGCAACTTTGTTTCTCCTGGTCTTCTGGCAACCGAACTAGGACAACCAGTGTACAACGATCTCTGGACAACCCTTCTGATACGACGCAGCGTTCGTGAATAAGCTAGTGCTTTGTACTTGGCTTCAGAGTGGTTTTTCAGAAATTCGGAGTTTACGATAGCGATTAAACCAAAGTCTAACCTATTCAAAGTCTAACCTATTTAGGGGTGCTCGATAGTCTAGTGGTTAGCGCGCTGGACTGTCAATCGAGAGGTCGGGGGTTCAAATCTGGTTCGAGATTTCTGTTCCAAGAGCACCCTTAGCCAACTCAGCTATGATGAGTACACTGACCGTACACTGTCGGTGGGAAGATTAGACGGCGAGGGAGAGGATTGGCCATCCGCTAACTCTTCATACCCATGGCTGCCTCAGGGCTAGCTCAAGAGACTGCTCTCTTCTTCTTCTTCTTCTTCTTCTTCTTCTTCTTCTTCTTCTTCTTCTTCTTCTTCTTCTTCTTCTTCTTCTTCTTCTTCTTCTTCTTCTTCTTCTTCTTCTTCTTCTTCTTCTTCTTCTTCTTCTTCTTCTTCTTCTTCTTCTTCTTCTTCTTTCTTCTTTCTTCTTCTTCTTCTTCTTCTTCTTCTTCTTCTTCTTCTTCTTCTTCTTCTTCTTCTTTCTTCTTCTTCTTCTTCTTCTTCTTCTTCTTCTTCTTCTTCTTCTTCTTCTTCTTCTTCTTCTTCTTCTTTCTTCTTCTTCTTCTTCTTCTTCTTCTTCTTCTTCTTCTTCTTCTTCTTTTCTTCTTCTTCTTCTTCTTCTTCTTCTTTCTTCTTCTTCTTCTTCTTCTTCTTCTTCTTCTTCTTCTTCTTCTTCTTCTTCTTCTTCTTCTTCTTCTTCTTCTTTCTTCTTCTTCTTCTTCTAACCTAATCAAACCTATTCCTTCCTGATCCACAGATCCCTCACCGTCCAAACTTCTCATCAATGACGGAACCTGCATTAGCAGCTCCTCTACCTCCTTCGATCCCTGGTCTGTGAAGCGAACTTGGATCTCTATTTGGTGTCTCTTAAAATCCACCTGACACGAATACGCAGGATCCATAGGATTAACCGTTACTATGGCGCTGTAGAAATGTTGAGGCTACGAGTACAATTGCCCTTGTTTGACTTAGCTGAAATTTGATCTGGTTCCAGCGAAATGCACCATCCTCTTTTGCAAATTTCAGTAAGGAACACAATTTATTCAAATCAACGCATGAAACAAATTACAAAAATATTGTTTTAAGTTACATAAACTGTGTAAACGAATTATCAATGTTCAGCTCAAAGAGAATAGGTATTCCAGCAGAGTTCTTCAAAACAATAGTTCAAAACAATAGTTCAAAACAATAGGTAATAGTGCTAGGTAGTCATTATCAAACGTCGAAACTATTTAATCCAAAACTTCCGCGTCGTAAATATACTTTCGAGTGTTTCATTCGTCCGCGAAGCGAGAGATTGACAGAGTATTTATATATACATGGAAGGTTACAATCTCATTTCTTTCGCTATTGCAGTGCAATATGGATGAACAAATCAGATCATATTCATCCTGCTTCGAAACAGTAAAACTCAGGAGATTTAATTCAGCATCTAAGAGTACGATTCTGTCTGATCGTCGCTCGAAAATCAACATTCGTCCATCAATGTCTGCCTGACTGACTTTCATATTGCCACCGCTAGCTGAAGGTAGGTATTGGCGTAGAATAGTGCCATTCAGATCGATCTCCGTTAATTTTGCCTTGTATTGGCCTTTCTCACGTAAAACCAAAACGAGGTTTCCATTGGATTTTGGAATTATTTGACTGAGGTTAGAAAACTCCAAGAGCAAATTCATTTCATGCTGCAAGGAACCATTCGCATCGTATACGCTTATTACGGCCTGATCGTCCCCTCGCTGCCTAGATAGGATTAATCCACCGTTGGCAGTTACGGATAGAGTAGGATTGGGCAGACACTGGTCAGAAATCAGTGTTGAAATATCAAACTGGTGGACATCATCTTTCGTAATGCGTAAGACTGAAACCTGATACCACTGCTTTCTGTTCAGTAAATACAGGCATTTTGAAAAGCTGCAAGCTGTTAGGCACAGCGGATTTCCTTCAGGCAACGGGATGACATCTTTCGCCTCTGCCAAATTGTTGCGGTCGTAAACATAAATGGAATTATTATACTTACGATCCATGTAGTATTTCATCCCAAGCACAAACATATCATCTTTCATTGTAGTCACCTCCGAAGCGCAAATCTTGAGGTAAGACCGCTGGAAAATTTCCAAACGAATCGACTCCTGAGCTGTAGAAATTGCGCAAATATGATTACATCGTTAAACACAATTTCTCAAAAGGCGTCTTAGAATTATCAAAATATATTATCAAAATACATGCATGCACGCCCTCATACAAGGTTGGAATTAATATAAATAGATGTAAATGTACACTCTTTTATATAACGATCTCTTTTATATAACGATATAACGTATAGACACGACACTGTTTATTTTCCAAAGATTAATTAGATTATTATTAATCAGATTGAAGGCTGTTCCATTCTAAATGAAGCATATTGTACAGGAAAACTTGAAACTTAAAAAACTTTAAATATTATTTCAATTGCGAAATAAGATCTTGATGCATGAATCTGTATTAATCGCCCATAAAAATGGCCCCCGTATAGAGTTACGAATAAAATTACGATATTACAAAACACATTGATTACACCTTTTTTGCGTAGAAATGCATTGAATGTGATGATGATGGCAGGGTATTAGCCTAAACGTTTTCAAAGTTCAGTAAAGTAATGAATTCATCTGTAAGTAGAAATGCTCGGATTACATGAAAGTCGCCGCGGGTAGCCTGTCGCACACACGCAGTTCCATACCAACTGATTCTTTATCAAAGTTAACAGTTCAACTGAAGACAGCAAATTTACTGTACTCCATGAGAGATAAGAGCAGGAAGTAAGAAAATGGACCGTTCGCACATCCTAATAATATAATATATTATTAGGATGTGCGACAACCGAGGCTAAGAAAAAATATTCCTGCGTAAGGCTGTCTCAAGAATTACTTATATTCACGAACCTTCATTCCAATTGGAAGTCTTAGTTCATCTCTTGTATACAGTTCAAGCTACTTATTTTATGAACTTACCAGTGCCTTCTAGAATTCTGTGAACTTTATTTCAAAAGAAGTTGGTCGTAAGAACGCTGCACCATCGCGAACAGACAGTGCTGAGTCGGCCTATCACGCGATCAGCTTTTTCTTTCCACGCACTTTTGGCCAGTTTTGCATCATTCACTTCCATAGCTACGACCTTGATGAGGATATAATCAAGTAGCTCGTTCGGTAGATCTTACAGCTAAAGTCAAAACGTACAAGTTCATACACTATCAGCAAATTTCTGGAGGCCAAGATCAATTAAAACATCAGAAAATTTAGAAGACGGTCATTTTTATTTCAGTAGTTATATTGCCCAAAGTTGCACAAAACGAAGAATAAGTAGTCAAACTTTTGTTAATATTGGTCGATTTGACCTCGCTTGGTATTAATAATAAGCAGCACAAAGGATTCTTCTTTCTAAGGTAGACCGTAGAAGCAAAAGAAGACGAAGACGAAGACGAAGAGGAGGAGGAGGAAGAGGAGGAAGAAGAGAAAGAAGAAGGAGAGAGTACCTTAAGCTAGCTTTGAGGCAGCTATGGGTTTGATGGGTGTGAAGTGTTAGTGACTTCATTTTCTTAGCCTCGACATATGAGGGCGGTTGGTCTGTACTCTCCTTCGTCGTCTCATCTTCCCACCGAAAGTGTACGGTTAGTGTACTCGATGTAGCTGAGTTGGCTATGGGATGTAAGTGGAGCAGAAATCTCGAACCAAATTTCTGCCCTATAGCTACACTATCCCAGGTCGCGTCAACACTTTATCTTCTGGTGAAACCAGTTAAGGCTGTGATGCATTTAGACGCAACTTGCTGCCTTTTTGTCAAATAATCCATTTACTCTTAAAAACAACAAGACTATTTGACCATAAACGACTCAATTCAATCAAAGTTTAGATTCAACAGATATTTGTGATCTGATTTTTAATGCCATGTATATCTTACAGTTGTGTCACTCGGTGAGACAAGTTTTGTACGTTTAACATTGTCTTCTTGCTGGAATACTGCTATAAGAGAAACGGAATGCAATCACTGTCAGGTACAATTATTAGGCACAAGAATTGTATATTATTTATTATTTTAATTACGTTTATGTTTAGTATGTTTAGAATGTGTGAACAGCAACATTGGCTGCCTGTCTCTGCCTGCGTTCAGTTCAAAATCCTCTTTCTCATCTTCAAGGCCTAGCGCGGTCTTGCCCCTAAATATATAAATGGACCTAATTCTTCAGCCTCATTCAACTTCCTTTCACCGTCCACTTCGCTCTTCTAATTGACTTTACATTCTGGTTTCCTGTTCTAGAACTACAGTACTGTGGCTCATCCTCTATCCTTTGCTTCAACTGGTCCCTCTCTTTGGAATGCGCTATCTCCTTCAGCTCGCACTATACAATTATTTCTGGCAGCCTCTCCGTCTTTTTCTCTTTTCTCAAAACCTGTTTCTGCTCTCGGGTCTTGCGTGTGCACTAGGAGCGCTTCTGAATGGTTCCTCCTACAAGGAGCGATTTATAAATATTTAGATACAATACAATACAATACAAACAGTAGGCCTATTTTGAGGCTATAATATAGCCAAGCAAAAAACTGGTTGTTTCGTCTCTTTTGCTTGCGCATACTTTATTGATTTTCTATAAAGAGAAAGATTGCGCTATTATAGTGACTACAATTATACCCCGCAGCCGATCGAGTCGATCGATCAAGTCGATCGTAAACTCGGCCAAGTCGAGTCGATCGAAAAATCGTCGACTCGATCGACTCGCCGATCGAGTCGATCGTAAACTCGGCCAAGTCGAGTCGACCGTTGTTTCCTCGACTCGACTCGACTCTGAAATAATTTACTTACAATTTTTTCGTAATTCTGTGTAAACACACAACCACCGTATGAACCTATACGAAGTTCAGTGCAAAAAATGAACCTCTTGGGCGTCTTGGCGCTTTCTTATTAGTGGAAGTTAGAGAGATACTTGTTTTCACAGTTTTACGGTGAAACTTGTAGCGATAAGATGCGTTAAGAATGCCGTAGTTTCAGGAAACTTTAGCTCGGTAGTCAGTAACGATGATCTCAAAACGTTCATACATCTGTACAATTATAGAACAGGACAGAATGCGTCGACTTCTCACCAGTGTTATTCTCGTTAACGATAACGATAACGAAAATTATCGTTAACGAAAATAAAATGACTTCGTTAACGATAACTATAACTATAACTAAAAAATATCAGTAACTATAACTATAACTATAGCGAAAATAACACTAACGAAAATTCATATTTATTTTCGTTAATACACAAAGTAAAAATAGGAAGTGCAATATGGACGATTCGACATAAATGAGAACGAAAAATGCGATATTTTAATTATGCAATTTGTCAGTTACTTTAGAAACTCGTGTATTCATGAAGCTGAATGCACCCATGCTTCAAAGGTTTTCAAAGCTCTGAGCAAATTGTGAAACAGCGTGTTAATACGCACAATTTTGCTTATAGCCTTAATTATTGTAACAAAGTAGTAACTAAAATTAACTAAAATAAAAATCTATTAACTATAACTCTAACTATAACTAAAAAATAATACTAACTATAACTATAACTATAACTAAAAAATAAAAACCATTAACTATAACTGTAACTATAACTTTAAAATAAAATCTGTAAGGAGAATCACACTGCTTCTCACTCGGATGTGTGGCAGCATTTTGGTCCACTCTACAGTGAGTATTAATGGGAGCCGCAGCTGCCACCCACGATTCATATATTTGACCTAGTCGCCTTATCTTTTTCAAAACCAAAAATGCCTACATTGTTGCTTTCCGGATTGGAAATGTCATAAAATGAAATACAATCAGCGTCATGTGGATTTGTGGGAAAATATTTGCAATTGTAGCAGACGATTTGAAGCATTTGTATGTCTATAATCTGGAGCATATAGGCCTATGCTGAACCCTCCAAGAGGTTCCAAGCGTGAACCTCTAACTAACTTCAGTAATCATGGGCAGTTTCAAGTTTCTTGAACTAACTCTAATTCATTACGAAGAGTTATATAGCGCCTAAGTTGCAAATGTAATGTAGACATTAATATTAATTAGTAGGCTACCTCTACTACCTTCTTATTTGTCGAGCAAGTACTAATTTCTGTGCCGTACTGTAGGAGATTCCATTAATTATAGACTAGCTGTCTTAGCTGATCAAGTAGACGGGTTAGGCGAGGCTTAATTCTTACAAGTCAACCACAGGCACACACGATATCATTATAATACCTGAAATGTTACTTACCAGTTCAATTACAGTTTGAGGAAGCGTGTGCAATTGAAATTCATGAGTAAGTTAGTTACTGGAATGTAAGAATGCTATTTTGGCCAAGAGACTATAGTCCAAATCGACGAAGTCGATCGAGTCGATCGTCGTCCGAGCCAAGTCGATCGAGTCGTCGAAAGGTCGGCGAGTCGACGAAGTCGATCGAGTCGATCGTCGACCGAGCCAAGTCGATCGTATACACTCGACTCGATCGACTGCGGGGTATAACTACAATGCTTTGACTAGGATTAAAAATTGTTCCTCCTAAAACTGATTAAGTCATTGAAACAACAACCATCGATGAGGAATACTATTAAGATCTTCTTGGCATCAACTCACAATCTGAGCATTCAATGGTTTGCTCGTCCAAACTGTATTCAGTTGATGTTCGTTTCGCTGACATTTCGTCCAGGAAATGACTTAGATCTGCCGAAGAACAAACCTCGCCGCGTCTTGCGACAGTCAACGCCAATTATATTGCAAGAAACACCAATCGAAATTAATCGATTGTCGAACGAATCGAACGAGAATTACGATGGCAGAAGTAAACGACCAACGACGAAAATCGAAATCAAAGGTTGCGCCTTCGACTACATAGAACCAATTGTGACGTCACACAAAGAAGTGTGACGTCAAAGAATTTGACTTCTTTAATATAATTTCCGTTTGTTTCGAAAGACTCATCCATGCAGCTTATCATTAAATAATAATAATAATAATAATAATAATAATAATAGGCTAATAATAATAATAATATTATTATTATTATTGTTATATATTATTATATTATATATTATTATTATGCATCCTTTGGACTTTGACAGATTTGAATCTCAACCTCTCGGTTTGCAGACAAGCACGACTTCGAACACCCCAGTAAGTTCTGTACTTGAATATTTAATTTAGTGCCTGCATGAACTCAAACGATCTCCAAAGTCATTGTCTGAATACAATCACTTTCTATTAAAGACGTGATAGGTCAGAGCATCCAAAGGATGTCGTTAGACACTGGAAATTCAAAAACTTTGTACTCTGGTGGGGCCAGTTCGATTTCTGGATTAATGGGAGGGTGACGACGCTAATCACTTATGTCGTCACACGACGTTGTTAAGCAGAAACTACACACAATTAATTCCGCTCTGTATTTCTTATTTACTTAAACACCCTTAATACGCTTTAATCAAACACTATTTATATTTTGTTTATTACATATATTTTTGGGTGATATAAGATTTCATTTTAAAAGCATAAGCGATTTTAGAAAACTGTGAGATTAAGAAATCCTTATGGTGGTGCCAGTTTGATGCAAGGATAATAATAATAGGAGGGCAACGCTGATCATCTTCGTTATAAAACGGCTTCGTTGGACAAATCTATCTACCGTACCTACTTCCGTCGCTATCCGTTCTCTGGTAGTGCCAGTACAAAGTCTGGGGAAAGCAGGAGGGCTTCCTCAACGGAACTGGCTGCCACAAAAATGTCATTAAACGCCGGAGAGTAGAAAATACGTCAGCGGTCCTGGCATTTAACAACATAATAATTATCCCTAAATATTGCACAGAAGGCTACTACGTTTTCATCCATTTTAAAACACTATAGAAGTTTTTGCTAGTTTGACTTAACGATTTTGTCAGCCAAAAATGTTGAGAAATATTTCCTGGGACCTGCAACATTCTCGTAAGCGAAACTTGCTTTAAAATGCAAAATAGTTTTAAATATACTTAAACACCTTTAAACTAATTTGGGCGACATTATAATAATCACCTGTTTCGTTCGAATACAAGTCGTTCGGTGTAAAATGTAAATGCTGACGGCAACGATTTTGTAAGCAAAAGATTTCCATAAACATTTGCCTCTAAGCAACTACAATCTCAACAAAGAAGCTACATTTAAAATGCAAAATCAGATTAACATAATATATAAAGACACCTTTTA
>JACEVL010003444.1:0-14460 GCA_020284085.1 Aporrectodea caliginosa
ACAGAATTTTATTTTAAGCTTCATTTGCATGATTAAACTTGTCGGATTTTTATATTTAAATTTGCATCATGATTTCCAGGGGGGTCACGCGACCCCCCTTGACCTATGCTGCGGGCGCCCATGGGTCCAGCATGTCAACTTCCCCACCCGCCATCAAAACCATACACTTTACCTCATAAACACATTATCTCACTAAGTTATCGCCTCATATTTTTTCTCTTTTGATACACCTTCCGATCACTACCCCATCTTCGGTGTCACGACAATTCGTCTACCGACATTTCGTCTACAGACATTTCGTCTACAAAGTTATTTGATATTGTCACTTTAAAATGGAAGCTGGATTGAAGAAATAAATTGTTTCCCGAAATGGAAGTGGGATTGATGAAAATATTCCTGTGTTGAAATGGAAGCTGGATTGATCTAAGCTTAAATAATTTTCGCCGTAAATAGAAGCTGGATACCAAGCTGGATGCATGGATGAAACTAAGTTTCAATTCAATAGAAGTTGGATTGATGAAAATAATCGTTTCAGTAGGCCTAGTTAGAAGCTGGATTCCTGAGAATATTTAGCACGTTTTAGTGAAACTATAAGAAAGCGGCCTCTGTTGTTTAGCCGTAATGGATACAGATACACTTGTAGACGAAATGTCGGTAGACGAAGTGTCGTAGACGAAAAGTCTGTAGACGAGTTGTCGCGAAACCCATCTTCACACGTCTCAACATAATACCAATTCCACGTCCTGATTCCGTCTCACTCTTTCCGCCCCATCAGCTCCATAAACACCAAAGCCTTCTCACAACATAAAATTATCTCCTCTTCAGAGTTTTCGCTACACGTTTTATGCCCATAGTTCTTTAACTGGCTGCGAATCCTGTTTATCAATTATTGTCGAATAATATTCGACTCAACAAAACAAAATTTTACTTTTCGCTACATAGACGACTTAACGCCGTTTATTTCATTTTGCTTAAATTATCCAACTCTATTCAGGAAAAAGGTGTTTAATAAAGGCGTTTAAAGTCGTGGTTCCCAGACACCAAAGAACTCTAGCGCTAAATAAGCATAGCGCAGAGTAAGAGTCAAGTGAAAGAGGCCTTAAAATTTCTTTATTTGACTTAAAATCGGTTAAATTGTTATAACTATGGTTAGTTGCTACAGTTTTGTATGTTACCGATATCCTCACACTCTAGTTGCAGCTAAGTTCCCTAGATGGGGAGAGTGATAATAATTTTTCTCATTAAATATTTTCTACCCTTAATATAAATTTTGTCCAAATCGCAGGGTGAACAAGTAGCCTATATAATAATATATTATTATGATTATGAGAGGAAAACCGTAGCTGACGTTGCTGAATTATTTTAAATTGTCAGTTTAAAATGGAAGCAGGATTAATTAAAATAATTGTTTGCGTAAATGGATGTTGGATTGATGAAAACAATTCTTTGCTTAAAATTTAAGTTGAATTGATGAAACTATTTGTCTACGTAATATTATTATTATTATTATTATTAATCTTTCATTTATAGCGCGCCTAAACAAAAAGAATCTTGCACAAAAGCGCGTAACAGGAAAGTCTAGGCCTAGTCATAATAAATCTTGAACAAATAAGTCTTGAGGTTCTTTTTGAAAAGCGTTAATGTTGAAGATCTGCGAATAAAGTCTGGTAGCTTATTCCATTCAGCTGGGCCGGCTAGTGCAAATGCACGATTTCCAAGTTTTCTCAGTGATCGTGTGACAACAAAGTCAGCTTGCGATGAAGATCGTAACCCACGTCTGGAAGGGAGAGATGAACAGGGTGTAACAAGTGAGGACACATAAGAAGGTGATGAGTTTGTGTGGACTCGGTACATTAGAAGGCAGATTTTGAAAGTAATGCGGGCTTGTATGGGAAGCCAGTGTAATTCACGGAGGGTGGGGGACACATGATCACGAGGAGTTAGGTTTTTGATCAGCTTTGCAGCATAATGAAGAACAGTGGTAAGAGGTTGAAGGGTGGATGCAGGGAGGCCATAAAGGACTGAGTTGCAATAATCAATTCTAGAGATGACCAAAGCCTGTACTAGTGTGCGGAGACATTTTTCGTTTAGACATTTCTTGACTTGCCGTATGCGTCTGAGATGGAAGAAACAGGATTTAGTTATGGAGGATATTTGATTTTTCATGGAGAGAGTATCATCGAGAAGAACACCAAGAATATTAGAAGCAGGATAGATGAAACTAAGTCCGTGGTTTAATAGAAGGTGGATCGATGAATATTTTTGCCTAAATAGAAGTGTGATTGATGAAAAAATTCTTGGTTAAAACAAGTTGGATTGACGACAATAATCTTGGTTAAACAGGAGTTTGATTGGTTAAAAACTTTGCTAAGATGGAAGCTGGAATGATAACATGCGCATTGGCAAACTGCTTACTTACCAATATCAGCATGAAGACGTTAAATTACTTTAGAAATGTAAACAACGGAATAAACTATAGCCTAAGAGATTTTGTTCCATCTCATGTCGCTTGTTGTTTACATAGGAAACGCATTCAGTAAATTATATTTATGAAGGAAAGTCAACCGGATTGCTTAATTAAAAAATATTATTATTATTAGGCCTAAGTCGACGAATAAATATGCTTGTAAAAATTGCCCCTGGAGTACTAAAACGCCATGTTTAATATGAGAAACAACATATGAAGTGGGGCGACATCTGTTTTTAAGTGTGAAACGGATATACAATTATTTACACGAGTCGCCTCTAAAATTCCTCAATCGTTGATGAGTGATGACCGTTAAAGATATACAAATGGCGGGCAGCGCGTTCTGAATTGAAATAAAGTTTGAATTCTTAAAATATACAAGCAGCACGGTAATTTAATATCTACGATAAAATCCAAGCGAAGAGTGTATACGCAAAGATCACGTACGTTTCGTGTAATTGTGCAGTTTTACAAAAGCGAAGAACCGTATTATGTTACTCAAGTGGGCAGGGTAGTTGGTAATCGTAATCGTAATCTCCAAACTTCTATAGCGCCACTCGAGAGCCAAGCGCAGGGCACCAGCTTATTCACGAGTGCTGCGTCTAGTCAGAGGGGTTGTCCAAAAGAGTAGTCCAAGGGAGGTCAGAGTCCGGGTTGCCTGGGTTGGTTAGTACTACTTAGTACTGAGAACTCCGCCACTGTTTGTACTCTGACAATGCCAGTCCCAAGCCTGGATCAAGGAGGAGGGCGACGCAAATGTTCTTTGTCAGTGGAGGCGCCAGGATTTCAGGTTTGGGGGGCTAAATCTCCAAGCCCTTCCCTTTGGGTAAACCCGTAGTTTAGGTTGCTAAATTATTTGATATCGTCAAATTGAAATGGAAGCTGGATTGAGGAAAAAATTGTTTCCCTAACTGGAAGCGGGAATGATGAAACCATTTCTATCTTTAAATAGAAGGTGGATTGATGGAAATAATTGTTAATGGTAAAGTCGTAGTTTACGTTGCTAAATTATTCTAAAATCTTCAATGCCGTACTTAACGTTGGTAAGTAAGAAGTCTACCTATGTGCATGTTAACTATCATCAATCCACCTTCAATTTCATTAAGAAATTTTTTCATCAATCCAACTTCTATTTAATTTGAAAAAATTACTTTTATCAATCCAACTTCTATTTCATGAAAGAAATATTTTTCATCAATGGAACTTTTATTTAAGCGAAGATATATTCTCATGGATCCAGCTTCTAATTACGGAAACAATTATTTTCATCAATCCAGTTTCTATTGAATCCAAAACTTAATTTCATCCATCCAGCTTCTATTTACGGGAAAAATTATTTCGATCGATCCAACTTCAATTTTGAACACAGGAACGTTTTCATCAATTCCACTTCCATTTAGGGAAACAATTTCTTTCATCAATCCAGCTTCCAATTTACAGTGACAACATCAAATAATTTAGCAACGTAAACTACGACTTTACCATTGTTACCGTAAATAGAGGCTGGATTGATGAAATCTAGTTTTTGATGCAGTAGAAGCCAGAGTAATGAAAATAATTGTTTCCGTAAGTCGAAGCTGGACCCATGAGAAAGGTTCTTTGCGTACATAAAAGTTCCATTGAGGGGTGATATTTTTCTGGTTAAATAGAAGTTGGGTCATTTTTTTCATTAAATGGAAGCTGGATTAATTAAAACAAATTCTCGATGAAATGGAAGCGGGATTGATTATAGTTATGATGGACATAGGTAGAGTGCTTACTTGCCAACGTCAAGTACGGCATTGAAGACATTAGAATAATTTAGCAACCTAACTACGGGATAACCCCCTTTTGTCCCCTCCTCCTGGTGATTTTCTGTGATTTCCCACTTTTTTGGGGGCGGGGGCTGAGCCCCCCTCCATCTAACCCCCTCTGGCGCCGTCACTGGTCTTTGTTACCACACAGTGGTCGTTAAACAATAAACAAGCAAGAGAGTTGGTTCGAACATCGTCTATATTAATATAAAGCATAATTTGGTAAAAGTGCAATTTTAACGTATTTAATTCATGATGCTGCCGACCGAGTATTTTAGCGATTTTATTTTTTCTCTTATGTGTCTGCGTAAATGGACTGATAAAAATAATTGTTTGCCGAAATGGAAGTTGGATTGATTAAACTAGTTATTTGCTAAAATAGAAGCTGGATTGATGAAAAAGCCTGTTGTTGAGCATCGTAAATGACTCGTCATTGCATGGGTTAAACGGCATTGGGGGTAAACCCCGAAGTTTAGGTTGGTAAATTTAGACCATTCAAATTCAATCCCGTTCTTTAGGTTGGTAAATTATCTTTATCTCAGAAGCTCTGGATTACTGGATTGATGAAAATAATGGCCTAAATGGGAGCTGGATTGATGATAGGAATTGTTTTCTTAAATCGAAGTTGGATTGATGAAAATAATTTCTTCCTTTCCTTACTGGAAGCTGTATTGACAGTTATCATGGACAATGGTAGACTCTTCTTACCAACATATATTTACAGCATAGGCGTAGCTACATTGAGGCACGAGGAGGCAGTTGCCCTCCTCTTGTTTTTTTATATACTGGTACTTCAATTGACTAATGACCCCAATGACCAGGATTTTGTCAATGGTCTGTGAATTCCTCTTGAATTTAGGTCTTGCTACATCCATGATTTACAGCATTGAGAAGATGTTATTAATTTACCAAATTCTATTTTCATCAATCCAACTTCTATTTCTGCAAACAATTATTTTCATCAGTCCAGCTTCCAAGTAAGTGTTTCCAAGATTAAAATAGTTTACCAATCTAAACTTCTCTTAATGCATTTACCAACCTAAACTACGGGTTAACCCATTTAAATACTTCACACAACCGCTATGTGATCTCCACTGTTCGTACTCTGACAGTGCGGCAGTGCCAGTCCCAAGCCTGATCGAAGGAGGGAGGTGCAGGTAATGATCTTTGTTATCACAAAGTGTCGTTAAACTGAAACTACTACGTTATCCGCCGTTATCGTAAGCTCTGAATTCTTTAGAGGTCAAAGAGGTTTATTTGCCCATTGTAGCATAATAAAAAGTAGCATTATTATTTTCATCAGTCCAACTTCTGCTTTGGGAAGAATCCTTTTCATCAATCCAGCTTCTGTTTAGCACGAATTGTTTTCGTCAATCCAACTTCTTTTCGAACAATATTGAAACCCAGTGGCCAATAATTAAATACACTAAAATACACTTTTACCGTGCGTGTTCGCTAAGGAAGCTTTGCAGGGAATGTTTTCTGTTACCCATCGATATAAAAAATTGGATAATCCTCCAGTTTAGGTTTTTACATTATTTGTCATTGGTATATTTGATATGGTCAATTATTTAAAAAGGAAGCTGGATTAATTATAATAATTGTATGCCTAAATGGAAGTTGGATTGATGAAAATTATGTCTGCTTAAATAGAAGCTGGATTGATGATCCAGTTATTTTCTTCTGTACATATGAGTTGTATTTATGAAAATAATTTCTTAAGTAAATAGAATATGGATTAATGAAACTCAATCTTTGCTTAAATAGAAGTTGGATTGATGAAAAGTAATTTTTTTTCTTCGGTACAAAATAATTAAAGCACCTAAACTGGAGGATTACCAACATTTGTGTGTGTAAGCTTCTTCCGTTAGCAGTTTTGGCCGTGTGTAGTTAACAGAACTAGTTTATTTACAGGCTCCCAGTTAAGCTCTTAGGTCCAACTGATAACTGAAATGCAAAATCCAGTTATAAGAAAAGTGGACAAGAAAGTAAAACTTTATTATGAGTAGCAAAATTAAGGGAGAGAAGTATCAAGCATCTACTGCTTTTGTTGATGATTCGAACATATATTTCAAAGTGATTTAGCCTTTTTTCTTGGTCTCCATACTAATTAATATTCATCAAGAAGTGTGATATTAAAGCTTATTCCTATATATTCTTATGTTCTTACAGGTCATGGCAAGACGAGGTGAGAATATATGGCAATCAGAGAAAACTCTGGCACAGTGCATGCAATACATGTTAGATAACGAAATAGCAACGGACGTCTGCATAGAAGTTGAAGAACCATGTGGTGAAATTGTCACTTTCCGTGCGCATAAGTACATGTTGATCGCACGCAGTCCTGTCTTTGAAGCAATGTTCTCCAGCGGAATGACAGAGTGCGGTAGTGGACCTGAGGCAAAGATCAGAATCGATGACATTGATGCTGATGTCTTCAAAGAGGTCCTCAAGTAGGTTAATAATGAATCTTCAGCTGCATGAGATATTTAAAAATTTGCAATTGCAATTACACTCTGTGCTACACTTCCCTATTATCTCCGCCACTGACCATACTCTGATAATGCCAGTTCAAAGCCTGGAAAAAGGATGAGGGTGACGTCAGTGACACTGGTAGCCATAAGATTTCGTTCTATAGACATTGAAAACTACTACTGCAGTTCCGTACAGTTGTGTTGGGTGTACGTTGGTACGGCGAAGCTGGCCACCAGTGCTATGTTAATGTTGGCCCGCTCCAGGCCTTTTTTGAAGGTGACTGGGTTAAAACAAAGCCAAGAGCAAATTTATTTAATGAACTTGTAACAACACCGAGGCCTGTAGGCTGTGCAAACCAAATTCAGGTCATATCAGATTTATGAAATTTTTGTAAATATGCAGTTGTTATTGAAACATAACATATGTGGGCATTACAAAGTGATATCAGCCAGGCGATTTCAAATTTTCTAAGTCCTTTTTACCTTGATTTCTGAATGCAGCGTTATTATGTGGCAATTTTTCTGGCTGGGTTACGAGTATTATTGGCTTATAAAATACTGCTTTCTTTTACCCTCAAAAGCAAAGAAATGACTTAGAGTGCATGTCTTGTCATATGCACAAAGGTTCAGTTGATGAATGCTTCAGCAGCAGGATGTATGACATTATTCATACTTGGGCCAAATATGTAGAAATCATGAAAGGCATATGAAAATACTGGTTTATTGGCTTCATTTGATGTTTTTGGTTTGTTTGTGAGTGAGAAATGTGTGTCACTTAAGTAAACATTTACCGGTACATTGTATTTAATAAATTAAGTACTTAAAATTAGATATTCTTATGAAACTAGATCTAAAATCTTTTAATTATTTGTGTTTGCAGGTACATCTATTCTGACAACATTTAAGTGCTGTATTAATAAATTAAGTACTTAAAATTTGATATTTCTATAAAATCTAGATCTAAACTCTTAGATATTTGTTTTTGCAGCTACATCTATTCCGAAAGTGTATCAATTGGTCCTGATTCAGTGGAGCTGTTGATTTACGCTGGTACGAAGTATATGTTGCCCAAGTTAGTCGGAGAATGTCACAAATGGTTTTCGAAGATTCTTAGTGTACACAACGTTATTGACATTCTGGAGCTGAGTTTACGCTTAGATGACCAGCCACTCAAGAGCGACTGTCTGAAACTGATTTCTGTGAACGCAAAAGCTATTTTCACTGGGGTCGATCTTTGGTTTGCTTCTCGACAGCTAATGGAAGCTATACTTGATTCAGAAACTATTCCAGTAAGAGAGTCAATCATATATGAAACCGCTGTTAATTGGGCTAAACACCAACTTGAGCGTGCCATACCAGAAGAAAATCCGACTGATCTACAGATAAGAGAGGCACTTGGTGACCTTTTATACAAGATCCGCTTTCCTGCTATGAAACAAACTGAATTTGCTGATATCAGTGCAGGGAATAATGTTCTGACAGCGGATGAGAAAGAATCGATCTACTACTTCTTTGCGACGAAGAGGAAAGACCGTCGCCTAAGGTTTCCAATTGAGAGAAGAATCACCAAGGAATTTTGGATAGATCGAACAGTGAAATGTGCAATTGCGTATTGTCAGAGAGTACCTAGCGATGATGGGATTGATTTCAGGACTGATCAAGACATTCTACTAACTGGCATTGGTTTGCATACAGCAGGCGACCAGGAAGGATATGATGTTAATGTGGAAATTTTGCAGTTGGACAATTCGCTATTCAATAAGAGACTTGTAGTTCCATACGTTCCGATTGACGAGTTTTATGGAGCTTCGAATCCTTTTAAAATTGTGTTGAACGAACCAATAGTCATTCAAGCTGGAGTTCTGTATTCAGTAAAGACTTTGTCTCTTGGTCGTATCCGCTACTTTGGGAAACTGTGTCGAGCGGTATGCACCGAAGAAAAGGTCACATTCACGTTTTCCAGGCACTTCCAATCATCAGCAACTTGTGAGACTCGTGGTCAAATTCCACGATTGTATTTCCGCTTTTTGTGATGCAGTTCAATTCATTTAAGAGACTTAAGTTCATAATGGCTTTTAGTGACTGTTCCGGACTTTTTGGGGCCATTGTCATAATATAATGACATTTCTGTTATGTTGTAAAGTAATTCAAAGGACCTAAGTTTCGCCATGGCTCTTCGTAATGGCTTTTTACCGACAGCTCAGGACTATTAACAACCATTGTCATAATAAAATGACATTTCTGTGATTTTGTAAAGTTATTCCAGAGACTTAAGTTTCATAATGGCTGTTAGTGACAGCTGAAGTCTTTTAACAACCATTGTCATAATACAATGACATTTCTGTTATGTTGTAAAGTAATTCAACAGACCTAAGTTTGTAATGGCTTTTAGTGACCGCTCAAGATTTTTAACAGCCATTGTCATAATAAAATGGCATTCCTGTTTATTTTGAGACCATGATGGCTTACAGTAGCAAATTAACAAGATTGAAATGTTTAATGTAGAGTTGCTTTTAGTTGTTTTCAACCTAAGGACTTCAACCATTGTCAATAAATAGACATCATACACAAAGATTTGGATATGTGGTCCTCATCTGAGATTACTGCTAGGCAAATTCAGTCAATCTCCGACATGCAACACATCATTTGTGCTTTGTATTTTTCTAGTTGTAGATTGCAATTGGTCGTACCTACAGTGCTTTTTTTCTTGAGAAAATGGTACCGGGACTCAACAAATTCAGAACAATTATAGGGGTATATTTTTTATGCTGATATTTCTATTTAATTATATTCATATAAATAAACACTGAAAGCACTGAAATTAAATTAGAGTATCTAAATAATTTTAACTTTTTTTATTAAAAATTTTAATTAACTAAATTCTTTTTTAATAGATGAAAAAGGTCCCGGAACGCCGTTCCGGCTGAAAAAAAGCACTGCATACCTGCATTTCATGAGAGACGAGATTCATGGTTGCCAATGCGTTTAAGACTTATGGTCACTGTATACTGGACTCCATCGTATCTTGGAGTTGGAGCTCTGTATTTAAGTGTTGTATGTTTGTGTCAAATGTGCTACAATGAAGATGTTCTGGAAGAATTTGCCTAGCAGCTTTTGGCAGAAGGTTTTTGGTTTTCCTCTGTGCTGTCAGCTACTGAACATCGTCCGATGTTTTGTGGTTTCAAGTCGGTGTAGCCTATATCTTGAAAAAGACACTTGCACTATATAAATAAGCAATTACAATACGATTACTATGACCAAGGTATTTGAATATCTTTTACCAGCACCCATAATCAGTGATGAGCAAAAGTTAACTAAAAAGTTGCAAACTTTTAGTTTAACTAAACTAAAAATAGTTTAGTTAAAACCAAAGCTTTACCAATATTTTAAAGTTATTAACTAAAAAGTTTAGCTAATATTTTTAGTTATTAGCTAG
Source organism: Aporrectodea caliginosa (assembly GCA_020284085.1). Classification (NCBI taxonomy): domain Eukaryota; kingdom Metazoa; phylum Annelida; class Clitellata; order Crassiclitellata; family Lumbricidae; genus Aporrectodea; species Aporrectodea caliginosa. The sequence continues at coordinate 10,171 of JACEVL010003444.1, forward strand.
AAAATTTAAGTAACAAAATCAGCAACTATCTTCTTCAATGACTGTCATGAGTAACTGGTTTTAGTACTCAAGTCAAGTGAAAGTTCTGCATTGCACGATTATCAAATTTCTTCATGATTTTCTTGTAGAATTGTACTAGTCTAGTAAATATTACATAGTTTGAAAGTGAAATTGTCATTGACACTCTGCATTATTACAGTTCACTTAACCTCTGTCATTGTGAAAATCTTTGTGAAAAAGTTTGTTAAAAGTTTGAAAAAGTTTAACTAAATATTTTTAGTTCAGTTAACTTATTTACAAAATCAGTTGCCAACTTTTAGTTAAATTTTTATATATTTTAGTCGAAAAATAGTTATAGTTAAACTTTAACTAAAAAATTAGTTAGTGCCCATCACTGCCCACAATACAGTACAATACGTATGGTATTGCTGTCCTTCCAAAGCTCCGAAGTGGACACGAGAGAACATCGATGGCGCTGAGCATTTGTGAGTAAAGGACTTGCTAAAGGCTCCTACACAGTGGAGGCTCGAACTTGAACTCTTCGTCGTTAGAGGCCAGGCTCTACAGATTCGTCTGCCGTGCCCCATAACCGAGGTCCGACCAAGGAAGACGCCCAGCATCGAGAGCAGGAGTGGCACCATTGAACGTTCGAACCTGTTCAGAGGCAGAGAACCTGCATAATAGAACGAATTTTTCTTCTTACACTGATGTCCAAGACATTTAGATCATAGATGCGAGCGATGGAAGATGATATAGCCTAGATCAGTCCCTTAAGCTAGCCAGAGGCAGCCATGGGTATGAAGTGTTGGCGACTTCATCTTCTCAGCCTCGGCATATGAGGATAATGAGGGCAGTTGATCAGTCCTCTATCTCTCCATCATCCCTCCGACAGTTTACCGTCAGTGTAGCCTGTGTAGGCCTACTGGTTGTAGCTCAGTTTAGCTAGTAATGCAGATAAAGAAGAAATCTCAAAACAAATGTTTGCACTGGCAGGGATTTTAGTAGGCCCCCTATTTTGAGACCAGACCTACTACCTAGGCCTAGGCCCTAGCCTATTAGGAAGACGGAGGTGCCATGATGCCCATGAATGCAGAAAATCTCGCTGTTTTAATTTCTCTTAGCTTTATAAACCTCCTAATTTAACGATAGGCCTATTCATTCTTTGCTTCTCTTGAGTTTTCACGCTTTCCAGCAGTTTCGAACTGCTTTCAAAAACTTCTGATATTATCACCAATAGAGCGACAAGTAAATCAGACCGTTATTAAGTGTCTTTTTTGTTGTGAGACGCGAAACAACAGCTGATCTCAAATTAAACAATATTCTTCTAAATAAAGGTGTCGAAATATTGGCTAGTTTATTGTACCTATCCAACAATTATTAACTCATAATAAATCACAACAAGTTTCAGAAATTGTGATTCATCGCGTTTCACTGGAACTTTGTACAATCAATTAGGTTAGCTGGAGTAGAGCAATAATTATTGCGTTGCAATTTGAATAACGGAGATAGTATCGCCATCTGACGAGTATTAAGGCAGTAACTCAACCATCGAAGCTGTTTGTATAGAATACAATATAGCCTAGGCTAATTATAGGGCCTACAACTGCATTTGATAATGCCCTTATTTCAAAGTTCAGAAGTGCAACACGACCAAACGACAGAATTCACAGAACATCGATGGCGTATGAAATCATTCATTGAAATGAGTTAGGCTACTTGGTCACTAACATTTTAGGCTTGCTGTCTAGTTCTTCCTCTTGTGTAATAGGCTAGACATAGTAGGCTACCTAAACTAGCCTATCATTTGCCACATGCGAGTTAGGCCTATGGGCCCTATATTGCTCTATGGCTATGCTGAGTTTTAGTTGCCAAAAAGCAGAATGGTGGTGGAATATTTTACATTTTACCAAAGTAGGCCTACACGAAGAACGGAGGTCAAAATCTAATGCTGCTAATAAGTGGCACACGAGACAACTGTCAACTGACGACCAAGGCCGTAGCCAGGATTTTGTTTGGGGGGGTGTTTACTCGTTCTTGAACAAGCTGACAAGCAACCAATTGAAAGTCAACCGTCTATATATAGGTTTTGGAGGAGCGCGATTGTGAGCTCTCAAAGCACTATAGAGCTGCGCATCATCTAAGTTCACATGAGTGCTCTTCGTTCTTACACAGTATATGTTAGTAAATGCAATATCTATATTATACAATATACATATTTAATTTCGGGGGGTGTTTAAACACCCAAAACACCCCCTAAATACGGCCTTGCTGACGACTCATGAGATAACTTACGTGTAGTTTCCTGACCCCCCCCCAACATTTTTCAGTAGGCTAACTTAGCAGAGAGGGTCAGAAGAAAAGGTGGGGATTGAACCCAGTGGCTGACTAGCCATTGTACAGATTGCTATGTGGCACATAGGCCCCTCTGGTTTCAGTGTACAGGGTCCATATTCAAAAAGGAATATGTTATACATCAATAGGCATTAAGCCTACACAAATGTTCTAAATATGAAAACTCACAAAGCTTGGGCCCTTTGCATAACTGAAATGGCAAGCCCCCAAAATGATTTCAGTGCGACTCTGGTTGAACCCTCCAAACCCCCGACGACTAAAACACTGGCTTAGTGAGAACTTCCTCTGTCTGACCTCCTTGATCAGCTCCTCTGCTCCCAATTACGGCCTCGTTAGCCACGTTATACATGTAGTTCCATATCTCCCATGTGTCTCTGTGTATAAGGATGCCAGTCGCATACCGAATGGTTAGGCTACTTGTCTCAGAGATTAAAATATCGGTCTAACACGATTGGTTAGTTTCCGTTTAACGATATGCCCCCACTGTCACGACAGAGCATATTAACGTCGCTCTTGCACTGGGAACCTAAAATAGTAGGGTGTATACCACCGGTTGTAAAACAGCCACGCCCACCTATTGTTGTAAGCCACGCCCACCTATTGTTATAAGCCACGCCCACCTATTGTTGTAAGCCACGCCCCCTATTGTTCCTAGGGTTGGCGCACCTGCCATTCTTTTGTCTCTGTAGCGCCTATTGTTGTAATTCCATTGTTTCTATAGCGCCTATTGTTGTAATTCCTTTGTTTCTGTAGCGCATAGGGTTGAGGCACCTGCCAATCAATTGTTCCTAGGGTTGAGGCACCTGCCAATCAACTGTTCCTAGGGTTGGGTCACCTGTCAATCAATTGTTTCAGCGTCTGGGGTACCTGTCAATCTAGCGCTAATGGGCCACCCCCCTGGGCCACCCCATGGTCCTTTGTTCATACATCAAAGCACAATGGTCCTTTGTTACTGGCGGTAGGTCATAAACTCATTGTCATTACGACCCCTGTACCATGAATAGGCCATCATAAAAACCCCGTCAAAATCCCATTATATTGGGTCACGCACTATGAATAGCCCATCATAAAAGTGCCGTCAAAGCCAATTATATTGGGTAATTAAGACGCCGTACTATGAATAGGCCATCATAAAAGCGCACGCAAAGCCCCATTATATTGGGTCACGTACTATGAATAGGCCATCATAAAAGCGCACGCAAAGCCCCATTATATTGGGTAATTAAGACGCCGTACTATGAATAGGCCATCATTAAAGCGCACGCAAAGCCTCATTATATTGGGTAATTAAGACGCCGTACTATGAATAGGCCATCATAAAAGCGCACACAAAGCCCCATTATATTGGGTCACGCACTATGAATAGGCCATCATAAAAGTGTCGTCAAAAGCCCATTATATTGGCTCATTAAATCGTCGTACCATGAAAGGCCACCCAAAAACTCATTAAATACCCATACAATGAAAGGACTGTCATTAACCAATTGTCAATAAATCTGCAGAGAGAGAGAGAGAGAGAGAGAGAGAGAGAGAGAGAGAGAGAGCCGAAGGAGGGGGAGAGGGAGAGCGCATGCATTTATTATTATTATTATTATTATTATTATTATTATTATTATTATTATTATTATTATTATTATTAGCATTATTGTTTCCAAAAGTGCTCAATTCTCAAATTTCAAACAAAATTGGTGTAAAAAGGAAGAATGCAGAGAGAGGGAGAGAGCGAAAGACAGACGGTGAGAGAGCACGAAGGAGGAAGGAAGGGGGAAAGACAGTGCATGCTGGTCTGTTTGTGTGCATGCATGCATTTATTATTATTATTATTATTATTATTATTATTATTATTATTATTATTATTATTATTATTAGCATTATTATTATTATTATTAGCATTATTGTTTCCAAAAGTGATCAATTCTCAAATATCAAACAAAATTG
>JACEVL010003445.1:0-19559 GCA_020284085.1 Aporrectodea caliginosa
TAGCTTTTTTAAATTTTTTTTTTAAACAGACCTGCGATTTCTTTATATATTACGATCGGTCTCCCCTAGCTTTACTCAGCCTTTTAAACACCCACAATCAGTACTCAGAATGTTTCGCGATCAATAATCATTCGCTGATCATGACCTTCGAAGGTAAAGATGACCCCAAATGATGAAAACAATGTCAGAAATGAATTCTATAGTATACATACCGAAATCAGTAACATTAGAGATATCACATCTGTTTCTACTGCTACATTTGGCCAAGTTATATAAGAAATCGCTGATGCAACAAAAATTATGTCCCTGACCTTGACCTTTGAAGGTAAAGATGACCCCCGAATGAGGAAAACAATATCAGAAATGAATTCTACATACCTAAATCAGTAACGTTAGAGATATTACACCTGTTTCTACTGCTATATTTGGCCAACTTATAATCAACATCGTTGATGCAACAAAATGTCCTTGACGATGACCTTTGAGGCTAAAGATGACCCCCGAATGACGAAAACAATGTCAGAACTGAATTCCACATACCAAAATTAGTAACATTAGAGGTATTACACGTGCATATACTGTAAGAAACAAAAACGTTTAATTTTCCAATATGGCCGACGGCGGCCATATTGTATTTGGCTATAGCGTCATTTGTGGCTTCATGGCCGACAAGCCCCTCGGTGATTTTTCATTTCGAGGGACCCACTGACTAAGTGGAAGTAAGAAACTCCCCTATCACCATTTTGCAAACGGGTCCTCAGGCCACATGATGGATTAGGAGTGTTCATTATTTCGCAGCCATCGCCGCCAAATGGTTGGCTTCAGGAAAGCATCATTCTACCATATATATATATATATATATTGCAAACTTTGTTTTTCATTGGCACCCTAATATATATATATGTATATTATAATATTATTGCCTATGGTATATTATATACCGGTATAATATTATATGCATTATATAGTGTATTTATATTACATAAGCTTTATTGCGCACGATACACAACATGCAAGATTCGAAGGAACTAGAAACAAAGGCTGACAAGGACTACGATGGACAGATAATTATGAGGACTTAACATAGGGACCTGCAAATCACAAATTTTCAGTCGAATCGAATCTCAAATCGAATCAGCGGGCACCAGTTTGATATTCATGTATTGGGAGCGGTTCATAAGAGCGACATAACAAAAGAGCGACGTAACAGAAGAGCGACATAAATACCGTATCAAAAGAGCGACAACCGAAGAAATTAAATAAAACTTCAAAAGAGCGACATAACGAAAGAGCGACAAACATCGTAATGCACTCATTTTAAAACAGTAAATCTAGACATCGATGTTTTCTCAGTGAAACGATTATATTATATTTATATAATATAACAGCTGCAAATAAACTTGCAGTCCATTATTTTTTAATGCTTGTTTATCCAAAAAATCTATCTAGAACCTCAGATTTGCTCAACTTCACTGGTCAAGATCTTTCGCAAAACTGAGAATCTCATAACATTGAGTGGTCAGTTTGCGCAATTATCAGAAACTGACCCCATGCCTCATTTCACTCGCTCGCCTGTTCACCCCGACATCCGCGTCCCTTTGAAGCTAACATCAGAGTACGGAACCCCGGTGTACATCAAAATATAAGTACAATTGCTGGAATTCATACCTATTAGTCCTTAGAAGTTGTTCATAACGAACCTCTAAATAAACACAAACAAACTCACTCTTGCGTATAGAACAAACTCAAGTAACTCTTTGATAAACAATTTGAATACCCCCTAGTAGGCCCTATATTCCCAAGAAACCAGACTACGATAATAACCAATTTTTAACTCTTTTGTTATGTCGCTCTTTTGCTATGTGGCTCTTTCAAATCAGCAATATTTCTGTCGCTCTTTTAAAACTGCTCAACGATTTGTCGATCTTTTGTTACGTCGCTCTTTCGTTATGTCGCTCTTTCTATACTAACCCTCCTGTATTGTGTATTTGTTAGCACGGGCGAACCACAATAACGCAGTTATCAATATTTCAATGTAGGCCTGATAACTTTCCTGCAGTTTATAAGTCAATGAAACTAAGATTGAAGTTAACTAACAGAATTAAAATAACACACATAATTAATAAAAAATTCAACCATTTAAACTGAAGGCCTACTTTTCTGGTTCTATGTTGATTATACTTTAGTGTTTCAACCACACATTTACTACTTCACGAAGCCTGTTGGGTCTATACAATGCCAGAATGACAATATCTCGGTTATGTCGTGCCCAAATAAACGTTTCTGCATTTGCTTTCGAAGGATTATAGCGCTTCTGTCATTTTGCCCTGCAACTGAATTAACTCTCTCTGCCGAACAGTTTGTGGCTTGAGTGTCAAGTAACCTAAATCACGTGCAACTCTCGACAACAGTGGAATTATCTCTGTCCTCCTTCCTAAATTTCATTCAATTGCATTTCTAACCAGCGCCCCCTAGATGTCAGCTCTTCGGCCATTTTTGGATGAGCTGTATTGCAGCAGCAGCAGCAGCAGCCGCTGGTGAGTTGAATGTCGTCGCGTGCCGCTTTACACAGATCAATTCAACAACCAATTCGCGCGCAGTAGGGCCTATACAGTTCAAGCAATTAGTTTACAGCAAAGCGTTGCGACTTGCGATGGCTCATGATTCGTAAGTCATGATACGAAACATTCTTGATTCAAAAATGTTTCGGATCATAAAGTCATTTTCGAATCGATTCGAATACCGCCATCCGATTCGTTTTCGAATCGAATATCGAAGCTTCGCAGGTCCCTAAACTTAACATCACCTAGCTTAACACTAAGGGGAACAATGAACGTAAAAAATAACCGAGGACAATGGAGATCATTTATTTTTACCCATCGTTGTCAAAAGCTACATGAAAATGAAAGCCAGAATATACCAGTTCTAATAAAAGGTTTGTCCAAATAAGTGAGCAGCCTATTTTCTTACAATACCTTGTGAAGTATTAGAAATATTGTGCAACATATTTTACTTCTATTCACATTCCTTTCCGTCACCCGCTGCAGATAAACGCCAAATGCATCCCCATAAAGCGAGATTCTTTCTCATCCTACACCTAATTCTACGTCTCATTCTCCTTATTACAATCCTCGTTCTTCTTCCTGTTCTTTTTCTCTTCCTTCTGCCAATTTTGTTCAAGTTTTCTAGTCTTTACTTATACTAACATAAACATCTTTTACCTGAACAACAAGGATTGGATAGATCAAGCTGTTTAATTGATTCGCAGAAATCGGCAAGTTTCCTTCCTTGGGTCATTTTGCTGCAGACTCTCAGGCTATTGTAGTTCTTGTAAATGTTCTGAAATCGTTCCTTATCACTGCCTTTAGTAGACTGGCGTCAGCATTATACACCAGCTGATCAATATCCGGTGAGTTAGGAGGAAGATATCCGGCATGCTTGATTCGCTGCAGAAGTCTCTCGAGTCTTTTTCGGTCTTCAGCAGTTGTAAGACCCCACCAGGCTGGAGCGGCGTAAGTCAATCGAGAGACGACAGTAGCCTCAGCAACCCGGCAGAGGGCGCCACTGGGAAGACCATTAGACCTAAGTATTCTAAGAGCGTGTAAAGCTCCACTACAGGAGACAAGGACTTCCTCAACGTGATTAGTGGCTCGAAGGTCAGTAGTTATGGTTACACCTAGGATCTTAATGGTAGATACACGTTCGAGTCCCTCCAACGCTTGAGGTGGCAATACTTTACGGTTCCGGGTAATAATCAACTCGCGTGTTTTTCGAACGTTCAGACGCAGATTATTTGTCGTTTGCCTTGCGCCAGTCCTAAATGTTCAGCTATCAAGATATAATTTCGGATATGGAGTTAATACATGAATTGGCATGATAATTCGACCAGGCCGGCAAAATATCTTTGAGTTGAAAATATCACATGTACCTTAAAAACACCCTAATATATATATATATATATATATGTTGCATGTAGGCGCTTGGTCTTAGCACGTGTAGCTATAGCACGTGAGGGTTCTGTAGGATGGGCCACGCGCCTAATGCTTTTGGCGCCATTACTCTAGTATAAATCTAGTCGCGTTTCCTGTATTGCCAAGTCTAGTTCCGACTGGCTTCAAGGTTGCTGTGTCGTTTGGTTTCGCCTGTTTGTACGTCGACGCGTGTGTTCGTTTGGTCTCCTGCGGGATGACATTTGTATCGCTGTTCTTCGTCGAATCCTCTGTTAGGATTGTTTCGTTTGTTTGGACTTGGACGCTTGTGTTGCTGTGTCGTTTGGCTAATGTTCCGCCGCTTTTGTAAAGGTATAATTTCATTGTAAATAGCTAATAAAATCTTGTTTATAGTTCTCGGGACTCTTAAAGCAGTTTCTCTCTAGACTAACACGCCACATATGGGGGCCCGTGGGTTTAACTAAATTTTGACCACGTAGTTGGTTTTGTATTTGAGAAATTTTGAAAGTTGGAATTGAATTTTGATTCAAATTTGTGTGGTAGTTGAACTGCGTGATTTAGTTTGTTTTGCGCCAAATTTTGAAATTGGTTGAGATATTTGGTGGAAATTTGGTCGCGTAGTGTATACGTAGAGTGTGCAATGACGACGCCAGTAGTGGCCAGGCGGCTTGAATTGGACGACGTGTTTGATATGTCGACCGAAGATCTTAGACAACATTTGGGTTTTGTAGGAGTGGTTACTACGAGGTTAGAACACTCGACGCTTCAAAAGTACTTGGCACGAGCAATTCGCAGTGGAGTGTATGAGTGGCAGGTGAAACAAAACGAATTGAAAGCACAGGCAGAAGAGAGAAGATTGGAAGCACAGGAACGAATGTGTATGGATGAAAGTCGGGTGGAAATAGAATGCAGGAGAATAGATGTTGGCGAAAGTAGCGAAGGGACAGGACGAGACGAGGGTTTGGGTAACTTGCCGTCAGACATGAAATTTGTCCCAAAATTAGGGAAGAAATTGGGACCTGTAGCTATTGAGAAACTGGTCGAGCAGCGAACAGCAGCACAGGTTCATATAGACTGTAATGACTGTGTGTACGAGGGTGAATTGTCTATTATGTCGGCTGAATCGAATGAGAGTGTACGCGTGTTTTCTGACAGTGTATCGCGGGCTGAACTAATTGAAATGCAGCCAGTGAATAATGAAGTGCAGCCTTTGTTTGCATTGAATGAGGTTGATGTTAATATCGCAGTTGATGTGGGTCTTGTTGATAAGACAACGGAGCACGAGAGTGTATGTGAAAATGTGTGTACGGATGTTGTACAAGTGTTCGACGAGTCGATGGAAACTGTACAAAAACGTGCATGCTCAGACAAGGAATTGGAAATGTCTTGCACTATGTTGGATTCTGTGTCTGATGGTTTGCGTTGTACGTTGTGCAAGGTGATTCCTGTTGGAAGTTGTCGTTTGTGTTGTGTGAATGTGTTGGGCGCTCTTGAAGACAGGACGCTATTGATGACAGGATGGTTGTCTAAGGATGTGCTGCATAATTTTGTTGCATTACGGATGAATGAGTTTGAACGGAAGTTGGGTGCATTTGTTCAGAATGATTTGAATTTTGCATTGGAAGTGCAAGAGAAATTGAGTCTCTTGAGTGATGATAATTCTTTAGATGTGATTTTGGAAACGGACGACAATGTGTTGTCAGATCTGTATTGTGCCGACACGCCGTTGCATGATAAGGCAATGTTGTCTTTGGAATCTGTGGTGACACATGGTTTTGATAGTACTTCGCAGTTAAGAAATGACATGTTGTCGAATATTTGTTGTGTGGCTACGTCGGTGCATGACTGTGGTTATAAGGCACTGTTGTTGTTGTTGTTGTTGGACTCTGTGGTGACAACCAGTGGTTTTGTTACGATTTTGCATCTGGAAATGACTGGGTGTCAAACAAGTCATTGGTGTTTGTTTGGTGCAAATGTAGCACTGACGTGCTCGAATTATGTGTGTGCGTGGATGAAACTGTTTGTTGTGGTGAAATATGTTGCGGTTCATTGCACGGTGGTTGAATTGGCAATTAAATTGGAGCGTGGTCAGATTGTGATTTGTACACGGAAGAATGACTATGTGGTATGCCAATGGAAAGTAGCCGTTGTTCGAATTGGTGACAATGTTACTCAGTGTGGTGTGAGAGGTTGTTGCTTTCAGAGAGTCGCGGTGGTGATTCCTCGGAGGAGCGGCCGTGTTCTCCGAAAACGTGGACGCGTGAAGGAACAATCGGCGTACCTGAAGCGTATGTGTGAGCAATTGGAGCCTACACGAAATCAGAAGTTGTCAGGCGCTACGGAAGTAGGCCTACCTACGCCTTGGAGTTCCGTCATTGACCTGGACTTTTGACTTTGTTTCCGAACTTTTGGAGTCGACCGTCGGAGTTGTTTTGGCCTGTTGCCAGGGACTTTATTTAGATACATGTAGCCTAGTTAAGTAATGTGCAGAGACTTTATATAGTTAAGTAATGTTTGAGACTTTTTTCAACATTGTATTTAGAATTTAGTGAAAATGAACAGTATGCTAAACTTTTGAAAAGAACAATATTTAGACCGAATTGCACAGAACTTTGTATATGAACATTGTGATCTTCGTCAACCTATGGGTTGCCTCGCATTTTAAGGGGAGGGGTATGTTGCATGTAGGCGCTTGGTCTTAGCACGTGTAGCTATAGCACGTGAGGGTTCTGTAGGATGGGCCACGCGCCTAATGCTTTTGGCGCCATTACTCTAGTATAAATCTAGTCGCGTTTCCTGTATTGTTAAGTCTAGTTCCGACTGGCTTCAAGGTTGCTGTGTCGTTTGGTTTCGCCTGTTTGTACGTCGACGCGTGTGTTCGTTTGGTCTCCTGCGGGATGACATTTGTATCGCTGTTCTTCGTCGAATCCTCTGTTAGGATTGTTTCGTTTGTTTGGACTTGGACGCTTGTGTTGCTGTGTCGTTTGGCTAATGTTCCGCCGCTTTTGTAAAGGTATAATTTCATTGTAAATAGCTAATAAAATCTTGTTTATAGTTCTCGGGACTCTTAAAGCAGTTTCTCTCTAGACTAACACGCCACATATATATATATATATAATTATATATATATATATATATATATATATATATATATATATATATATATATATAATCGACAGAATGATGACAAAAATAGCTGAGAATTATTTCTGACCGTATTTGTTTTTGAGGAACATGGGCGTTCCGTAGCACTGTATCTCTCCATTGTTCATGATGGCTATGCGGTCTCCCAGTAGATCGGCTTCGTCCATGTAGTGTGTCGATAGAATCATTGTTCGGTCATTTCTCTGGCTCTGTAGAATGTCCCATGTCTGTCTACGTGACTCTGGGTCCATGCCAGATGTCGGCTCATCCAGAATCACAAACTATAATGAATTAATTTTTAACCAAAATATAGACTAGTCAAAATGCGGTAATTATATTCCACGGATCACGTGACATGACTTCACTCGCGTGACGTTCCAAGGGACCATTTAGATACACAATAACCTTTAGTCCAGACTAGGGTTTTGTGCTACAAGGAATCCGAACCATGACATGCCTGCCACTCTGCTTCAATTACATTCTATGACCTATAGTAGCAAGTAACAGGTCAACTGGTCTGTAACAGTTCACATGACCGTGACATTTCAAGGTATGTCGATAATCGTTGAATGTTTGCTGAAACTGCATTTCTGTTAATTACAGCGTATAATGATAGTCTTAGTTTTATGGAAATGTTGTAATCCTTCCACGAAACAAAGACCATAATCACAATTCTATCGCTTGCAGTTCCTAAGAAACCAAATGACCTTGAACTACAAGATCATCCGATGATCGTACAATGTCGCGTACGCCTGTTGGATTTTCCGACCCGAAATAACCATGAAATGGACACAAAACTTACGCTTGTAGCTCCTATGAAACCATGAAAGAAGCAGAACAGGTAAAGTGGCCTTGAACTACAAGGTCATCCGATGATTGTACAGTGATACCTAGCGAGATGTCGTGAATGACATTACTATTCCAGAAGACTGTGAATAATGTAACGAGCGCCATGTCCTTGAACAGGGGAACATTTCTAGATGGAGGGTGCGTAGGGATAATTCAGACCGATAGTCTCTTATTTCAAGGACATAATACACAGTTTCAAACAACAGAGACAGCTCAATGGTTGGTAGTGCAGCAAAGAAGACAGTCATATAATAGGCCTAAACGCAATTTTTGTTTACGTTTGTTTGTGTGCGTGTACTTGCGAATGTTTACCTTGGATCCGGCAATGAGCGCAATTCCGACACTGAGCTTTCTTCTCTGTCCGCCGGAAAGCGTTTTGGCTTTGGCGTTGATTTTATCTTCCATGTGCAAGACCTGGATCATTTTGTTCATCTCCAATGAAGCCCTATTCATTGAACTTCCCTTTAGCTAAAATCAGCAACCAAATCTCATGTATATAGCGATATATATATAGGCCCTATATATATATTAGGGTGCCAATGAAACGTACACGAAAAAATTAAGTTTTTATTTTCTGTGGTCTCACCCTCTAAAAATGTTCCTTTATATATGGAAGTTTATCAGGAAAAAAATTAACCAAATATTTAAATATTTAGAGGTGGCACAATGCTCCTGAAGGCTATGTAATGATAATGTGTCTTAATGCTAGTGAATTTCTGGCATATTGTTCTGCTCTGTCATTGAAAACTTGTTAACTATGTGGATTACTCAGGAGTTTTGATTATTTCCATGCTTTATATCTATACTATATCATATCTGTGTTTTATATTCAGTCTCTATGCTATGACATCCCTCAGGAAAAATTAAAATTAAAAGACTAAAATGTACTGTGAACCGAATAACTTTTGAATCCACTCGTTAGTGTTTTTCTTCTTATTTACTATTGGTTACCAAATAATGTTTAACAGAAAATCAATGCAAATTTGACTGTTTTATTATTAGCATTGATTACATTATTTCAAATATTTGTAGGTGAGTGATACTATGAGATTGCTATCATCTTCTTCTAGTTGTCAATCTATGACAGAACTATAGGCCTAAACTCGGTTCCATTGTATGCAGAAAATATTATTGTTATGTGTGTATTACTATGTAACAGGTCTCTTGTCTGGTAATGGCTTAGTCCAGTTGGCAGACATTAACAAATATACATCGTGCATGGCTTATAGAAGGTCTGTCTGAGACCATTGCCAGTTCTAAACTGCCTTCCAGTCGACAAGAAGTGTTAAGTCGTTTTCTGATCTGCATACAGTGCAGAACAAAACAGTTCAGAAGAATGCTGCCGCCACTGCCAAGGAGATCAGCCAGTTTTGGGATAAATCACACATTCCGACACGACAGCAATACCATATAATCATCAAAATTAAGCAACACCACAAGTGGCAAGGTCTGGAGAAAGCTTCTTCCCGAAGAAAAGAAACGCAGCAGCACAAGGAAGATGAATTCACATCTGTTCTCGACGACTTATTTGATGTCGCGCATGCAGATGCTTTGCATTCGATAAAAATAAAGGAAGACCGGGAATTTTAACTAGCACAGAGGGAGAAAGGAAGACTATAGGAGTCTGTGACCATATGACTTGAAGTTGGCGAAGGTCGAAGAGCGACGTTGTAAGAGAAAACAGCTAACCGAACACAGAAGGAAAAGAGTACAAGAGCGTAAGGTATCGCTAGGTTAGAGTTCTGTTGAAATTCCAGATAGCAATACAGACAGCAATGGGAGCAGTACAACTGGTGAAGATAGTGATGTGAAAAATCCTGTGGTAAAGAAAACAAATGAAAACAACAAATCCAATAAATATCATTAATCCCAGTGCAGGGTAAAAAGCTGAAGGTGGTAAACGACACAGGCGAACGGGGCGTCGCACTAATACAGACATTCAATTCCGCTGTTAGAAAGCAGGAGGAGCAGAAGCAATATCTGCTTCAGGTGGTTGAAAGCCATCACCAGCAGTTTCCAGAACCCCCTAAAAATTACTCGTTCAAAAACTGTGCAGCCAGTAACATTTATTAAACAATGAAACAACGAGGAGCAATGCATGTGGACATAGCGGCTTATTTAATACCATATTACAGAGTTTGAAAACTTTACAGGACTTGTGCCACCAGTAAATGTTGTGTGATTGCCACAAAACTTTATGTATTTCAGTTAAATGGCTAAAGGAACAAAACTAAGGGGTGAGACCTAAAAAATTGCAAACTTTGTTTTTCATTGGCACCCTAATATATATATATATATATATATATATATATATATATATATATAGGCCCTATATATATATATAACTTATCAAATCTATTGTTAACATACTTAACTACTAATTAACATAGTTGTTAAAAACGATAAAATCAAAATAAACGCCTAGGTTATCTAGAGCAATCCTTTCCAACAGTCTCTGAACTTGCCAATATAGCTGATGCAAAACTCCTTTTCTCCATATTGCACAACCCCAAGCATGTACTTCACCAACTCCTACCTCCACTCCGACCCCTCTCCTCTCACCAATTAAGACCTAGAGCACACAACCATACTCTCCCACCCAAGGACAACTCTCAATTTATTCCCAGATCATTATATAAAAATATTTACTAGTTTATTCTAAGACTTTCTAATGAACTTTAATTATTCATTATCACTCATGTTAGCATTTCTGCGTTTGTGTCAGATTGTTTTTCTCAATAAAACGAATATATATATATAATATATATAAAATACGGAAAAAAACGTCGTTTTATTGAAAAAAATAAAAAACGAAAAAAAACGAGAAAAAAACGGACAAGAAAATAATTTGTCTTTGCTACATCTTTTAATGCATTTTAAAATGCACAAACCTTGTTTACACAATTTAATTTTAATCAGCATATAATATAACTTTATTAGTAAACACCTAATAACAGTAATCTACAACAATTATTTTCTTTTTCATAAGTTTAGTTTAAAAAGAAATTAAGAAATTAAAAATATTGAATTCTTTTCTGATTTAAATTGCATATATAAGTCCACATAAGTCCATGCTGACATAAGCAATTAAAAACTAAACTTTGTAAGTAACTTATAGAGTGTATTTAATTAAAAATTGTAGGTCTACGTAGAATTCTGGCTTATATGTACTTAATTTGGAGTAATATCCGTCTGTTTATCAGTCAATCAGAGATTACTGAGTACAAAGACAACATTTAGCAATTTGGAAAACTTAGAAATTCAAATAACTTTAATAAATTTTATTTCCTGTACTGTGCTGTTTATTTCTCAACTGATAGCACTAAATAGTGACGTAAATTATATGAATCCTTGAAAGAACGGAGACAACGTAAGGGATATCAGACAAAAATAAAATTAAACAAAATTAGTTACAGACATTAAATAACTAAATAAAGTTACATAAAAATAAAAAACGAAGAAAAACGTTTTTTACAACTATGCTAATTAATATAGGGCTTAGCATAAGATAATCAATTAAAGTGGTGTTCAATAAATAGTAGTGGCATTAGATAATATTACTAGCAGTTTTTAGCCGGCGTTCGCCCGGGTTTTCCTCAGCCCCGTGTATTTGAATTTAACGACATCTTCGTCAGCGCCCGTGAATTTGAATTTAACGATGTGCAAATTGTTCGTGTGTCCCTCTGGCGAATTTACGCGCTGGCTTGAAATTGTTTAATACAACTCTAAGCAATATATACTCCTGCATAGCTAGATTTCAATGGCATTGAAACAGACTATGACCACATCGAAACTTAAAATGTCCAAATATCGGAATTTAAAGTAAATTTTGAGGTTGAAATAAAGTTGGGTTGAGATCTATAGAAATTCAAATGAAAACGTTCGTTAAAAATTTCGTATCCCTAAAGTGTTGCATTGAAATTCTGCCGTGGGCGTGACCACTTCTGATTTGAAATCAACGGTCATCGTGATTGGTTGCGAATCAGAGCGTTGACCTAGATGCTCCTCGTGACGTAAGATTGCATATTTAGCCGCGTGACGTGGACAAATGGCCATATAATTAAGATAGCCTCGTTGAAACAGTTGGAAATAATTTAAAATGTCCATATTTCGGCGTTTAAATAAAATTGCGAGCTGAAAATAATCGCGATGACCTAGACGTGGCGTAATAATGTTTTGTAAAATTTTGTAAATCGCTAAAGCGTTCCGTTTCGGAGCCTTTAGACAACGGACAAACAAACATACAAACAAACAAACAAACAAAAAAACAAACGGAAGGACAACGTAAGCAGACTTAAACTTAAAATATAGATAATATTAGTGAAGTTAAAATACTGATGAAATTTGTAAACGCAAACGTCACGTGATGCAATAATATGTTGTCTAGAGACAAATGACCCTCGGCAAATGAGAAGATAAAAGAAGACAGTGTCTTTAGTAGGAAATTATCTTAATCAAACGGCCAGACGTTTATTCTATAAAATTCCTAAAATGCAGAGCTTCAGACAGTTGCCTTGTCTAAGGTTGAAAAAAGGTCTTCACGAATGAATCAGTTTTGCAACAATCACTTATAATAATAATAATAATAATAATAATAATAATAATAATAATAATAATTAATAACAATCTTCTCCAGCAGTCTCCGGACTTTTTAGGCCACCTGAGGGATCCTTGATACCTCGGGTAAAAAAAAATAATAATAATAATAATAATAATAATAATAATAATAATAATAAAAAAAAAAAAATAATAATAATAATAATAGCATCTATGCAACGTAAACCCTTTCTCATTTATATACAGGTATCTTGAGCGATGTTAAAACATTGTTACTAACAATGGCAAAGAAGAGAAGGTGTTCTCTGACAGTTAGGGTATCAAACAGTATGTCGTGCTGTGGGCAGAGGCCGAGGTTTTTTCGGATCTCATCCATTTCTCGCGTTATATCGAAGCCGTTTATGTAGGCTGTGCCTTTGGACGGTGGCAGAAATCCTAGAAAACCAAACAGACTCTGGATGGTCAGTTGCACTCAAAATTTACGATACGCAAATTATTTATTAGAAAGAAAGTATGTCAAAATGCTAAGTCTGCTATCCCGCGAGTTGCATTAATTGAGAGAGGCGATATGGATAAGTAAGATATTTTAAAATTACTATTATTGGTCAATTCTGTTTGCACCTCTATTATATTGTCGACGACTAAAACGATAACGATGACAAATCAGGCGATGATTGCGATACGAACGTTGTTGACGACTGTTTAGATATATGAAAAATAGAGAGGGCGTAAAAGTAGAATTATAAAAGAAGAAGAATACAGTTGTGAACTAATGTTTTGCATACATAATGAGCACAGGTGTTCTTTAGGTTGATATATATATATAATGTGTATCGATTGTTAAGCGTTTTAGTCTTAGGCCTTAGTTGCGCTGTCGGCTAGCGGCGTTTGGCCTAAAGTAGCCTAAACTTTGGCTGACGATAGATTCTCTACACGTGCAGTTAGCGCGCCAAACTTAGAAATTGCTGATGAAAGTGAATTTGAACTATACAGTGTAGTAGATGTTTTAATGCAGTAGAGAGCTGTATGTTAGAAGTTACAGTTGAGCTGTATTGATAAGAACTTTGATTGTACGTTTGAAATAACTGTGTTAAAAGAAAGGAGAAACATTCAAAGAACTGTGTCAATTTAATTCTTAAACAGTTAGAAGTCGTTGAGCAATTTATATGTAGAGATAAGGAAAGTTCTTGAGGTAGGTCACAACTAAGAAAGAAAAGAGTTGGTGACATATTGGTGGCAGCGGTGGGATTCGAAACAACGTCTGGGATTCGAAACAACGTCTGGGATTCGAAACAACGTCTGGGATTCGAAACAACGTCTGGGATTCGAAACAACGTCGACTGGTGAATACGCATTTGAATCATTGGTAAATATACGACAACGAAAGCCTCAACGACAAAGGTATACAAGTTTGTTGTTTTCAAACAAAGAACAATCCCTTGATACTTCAAACACAAAAGAAAACTCGTGTTTTCCAGAAAGGACAGCACTGAAGTAAAGAAGTAAGATGGAGAAATTAAGTGTCAAGAAACAAGCAGAATTGAAGAAGATGTCTTCTGAAAGATTAAAACAGCGCTTGTTAAAGGCTGGTTTTGAAGAAGAGAAACTGAAAGATATGTCACGTGAAGACATGCTAGAAGCGTTAGCTGAAGTCTGGCTTAAAGAAGAAGCAGAGGAAGAAGAAGGTGCTGTCGGTGGTGCTGTGGAAAAGGTTACTGAGAAACCGCCTGGGCCTATGTCTATGGAGATGATGATGCAATGGATGATGATGACAAGACAAGAAGAGAAAGAAAGAGAGGAGAAACGAAGACAAGAAGAGAAAGAAATGCGACAGGAAGAATTACGTCTTCAGAGAGAAAAAGAAGAGAAAGCAGAAAATGTAAGACAGGAAGAATTACGTCTTCAAAGAGAAAAGGAAGAGAAGGCAGAACGACTTCAAAGAGAAAAGGAAGAGAAGGCAGAACGTCTTCAGAGAGAGAAAGAAGAGAAAGCAGAGAATGTAAGACTGGAAGAATTACGTCTTCAAAGAGAGAAAGAAGAATTGCAAAGGCAGCAATTTGAAATTCAATTAGAGCAATTGAGAAAAGATAGAGAAGATGCTGAAAGGAGAAGATTAGAGCAGATGATTGAATTTGAAAGGGCGCGGAAAAGTGACGAAGAGATACGTCAGCAACAGATTGAAGAGAAGAGACTACGTGAAGAAGAAAAGGAAAAAGTACGAATTTCAGAGTTGGAGCGAGCAGAACAGGTTAGACAAGAAGAACTGAAATTACAGAAAGAAAGCATGGAGAAGGCGGAAGCGGAAAGACAAGAACGTTTAAAGTTGGAACAACAAAAAATAGCATTAAAAGAAGCACAACTCAAAGAGGAGAAGCAAAATAGAGAAGCACAAGAACAAAGAAGGCAAGAAGAACGAGAAGAACAGAAAAGGAAACAGGAAGAAAGTGAAACGATGGTTTCGAAAATAAAGAAAATTGGTGATGCCATGAAACACGTGTTACCTAAAATGCCAAACGATATGATGGAGGTGCCATTATATTTCGAAACGGTTGAGAATGCGTTTCGTAGTTTCAACGTGCAAGAACAATTCTGGGTGAAGTTACTATTGCCATTGATGACTCCGAAAGCTAGAACTGTTCTAAACAGATTGTCATTCGATGATTTAGACGATTATCAGGTCGTGAAACAGCACTTGTTAAAAGAATTCAAGTTGACACCGAGAGAGTACAGATCGAAGTTTATTGATGCGAAGAAGACAGCTGAAGAAACATATACAATGTTTACAGCAAGGCTGAAGAACTTGTTGAACTATTATGTGAAAAGTCGCAAAGTGGATAAGAATTTTGAGAAGCTGTTTGATTTATTAGTGGCGGATAAGTTGAAAGAATCACTACCACCAGGTCCACTACAGTTTGTATTGTCGAAGGAAGGAACTGATTGTTACGAAGCTAGTGTTGTGGCAGACCTAGCGGACATTCATGTGAATAATAGAATTGGTTTGGCAATTCCGAATAAGACAAGTTTTGGTTTTGTACCCAATGTAAAAAGAAATCAACAGTTCACTCCAAATTTTGGTTTTCATTGGAAGAGCAATCAAGAAACAGGAAATCAGTTCAGAGGTGCAGAAGTGAAACCAAATTCTCCGGTTGTTCACGAGAATAGAGAGTCGATGATGACCAGACAACGTCCGGTATATAACAAATCACCACCAAGGTTTGTCGCAAGAGAAGGCAATGCATCGTTTACTCCATATAAGAGAAAAGAAAGCATCGAACAACGAGGTGCAGTGGTGAAACGTTGTCATAACTGCGGATCAGACAGGCATTTGATGAAATTCTGTCCAGTTCCTGTTACAACCTCCAATTATGGTGGAAAACAAGAACATTCGAGGGTGAATCGAATTCAAGTGGTTGATAATTCTGAAAGTCAAGCCACAGAACATCAGAACAATGAAACTGAAGTAAAGTCAGTGATGAAATGTCACCTTTCACCTGATATTCAGAAAGAAATTCTATTGCACAATGGAATGCAGAAAGAAATGGTTGGAAGAGATGAAAGTACAGCATTGAAGAAAGTGTTATTACAGTACGTCGAGGTAGAAATTCGTGGAACAGCAGGAAAAGAACCAGTGAAAGTAAAAGCACTGATTGATTCTGGAGCAGAGGTTCCGGTGATTAGTGAAGAATTACTGGAAGGCATGAAGGTGGAGCAGATTGGAAAAGTGAACTTACAATGCGTGGCAGGAGATGCCATTCCTGCAAAGTTGGTGAAAGTTGATGTAAGGCTGTGTTGTAACGATGTGGAAGAAGAGGTAATTCCGCATAAAGTCAAATGTTCACTTACACCGTATGTGACATTGATGTGTGCTAGTATTGCAAAAATGGGAAGCACAGAAAGATTCTTGTTGCATCCAGAAATCATTGCAGAACTTAAAGCCGTGCCACAAGTGAAAATGATACAAGGAGATGTGCAAGCGAATGTAACGACGAGATTGCAGAGTCAGCGAAAGAAAGTGATAGAAGTCGAAGAGGAAAGTGAAACTGAAAGTTCAAGCGAAGAGGAAAACGAAAGTGATGATCAACAAAGTTTAATGCAAGACGGTATAACAGCAGAGATGAGTGAACAAGAGATGGCTGCATGCAAGAATGGTAATCTAAATGAAACGAAAGAGGATAATGAATGTGATGTGGAGATAGCAGATTTGTTTCAAGAAAATGAGAAAGATGAAGAACAACAGATGCAGATTGCAGACGCAAAGAAATTCGAAGAACAGCAGAGACAAGATGAATCATTGAAAGCATGGTGGAATTTAGCGCCAGATAAAGAATCTGAATTCTGCGTGGTAAATGGCTTACTGTACAAGAGATATCGAATATTAGAGCAAACGATATATCAATTGGTGTTACCAAAAGAGCGACGAATGAAAGTGATGGAGTTGGCTCACGAATCAGTATTTGGAGGACATCTTGGAGAAGAGAAAACTAGAGAACGAATAAAGTTATCTTTTACGTGGCCAAAGATGAGAAGAGATATAGTGAAATTTTGCAAATCATGTGAGAAATGTCAGTTAAAGGCAAGAAGTTTGGTGATGGACAGGGTTCCTATCACTCCAATTCCAAGAGAAGATGTGGCGTTTAGAAGAATTACGGTGGATTGTGTAGGACCAATCGAGCCAGCATCTGCTGCAGGTCACAAGTACTGTTTATGTATTGTCGATTCTTGCACCAGATGGCCTACAGTGTTTCTGTTGAAATCATTAACTGCAAAAGCTGTATGTGATGCTTTGATGGAGTTGTTCATGAACGTTGGTGTACCTTCAGTGATCACAAGTGACCAAGGAACAAATTTTACTGCGAGTCTGACAAGAGAATTTCTGAATTTAATGGGTTGTAGTCCAAGATTTGACACGCCAGGTCATCCAGAGGCAGCTGGACTAGTAGAAAGATGGAACCAAACATTCAAGAAAATGATCCATCATGTAATTGTTGACAATCCAAGGCAATGGCACAAAGTAATTCCGTTTACAGTGTGGGCATTACGAGAAGTACCGAATGCAACTACTGGAATTGCTCCTTATATGTTGGTGTATGGAAAGATTCCGCGTGGACCATTGGCAATTCTAAAAGAAAGTTGGACAAGAGAAATTAATTTACCACCTCATATTGGAATCCAACCAGAAAAGTACTTGAAAGACATGAAAGCAAATATGGAAAAAGCATTACTGTTTGCAGAATCATATTCACGAGAGAAGCAATTACAGTATACGAATCAATACAACAAAAGAGCGAAACATAAAGAATTTGAACCGGGTGAAAAAGTTATTGTGTTGTATCCGACGTCAACAAATAAACTGATTTCACGATGGCATGGTCCATGTACTGTCATACAACGAAGATCAAAGTACTCTTATTTGATTGATATGGGTGACGATTGTCGAAAGATAATTCACGCAAATAAAATCAGAAAGTACATTACAAGAGCAATGAGTTGTGGACTAATCGTTGAAGAAGATGAAGACTTTGGTTCAGTGGTTGAACTGCTGACAAAGAATGACTTGCAAGATGAAAAGAACTCACTGAATCTTGATCCCGATCAGATTAACCATTTAACATTGACTCAACAAAAACAATTACTGGAAGTACTGAACAAATATTCTGATCGATTTTCTGAAAAGCCTGGACTATGTACATTGGTTGAACATGAAATCGAACTGAAACCGGAATTTCGTGAAAAAGAATTTATGGCTTACCGTATTCCACTCATCTATCGAGCAGAAGTTGAACGACAAATTAAAGAAATGCTTCAAGCCAACATTATAAAACCATCTTCGAGCAGAATGGCAAGTCCGTTGGTAATTGTTAAAAAGAAAGACGGTTCTCTGAGACTTGCCTGCGACTACAGATACATTAACTCGTTCACTGTGGATTGTAAATATCCGATGCCGATTGTGAAAGATGTTTTGCACAAAGTTGGAAAATCAAATGTGATCTCAATTTTTGATTGTCGAAGTGCTTACTGGACTTGTCCTGTTAAGCAAACTGATCAATGGAAAACTGCTTTTGTTACTCACAATGGACTGTACGAGTTTACTCGTGTTCCTTTTGGAATGATCAACTCAGGAAGAACATTTGTTAAAGCAATTAACATGGTTTTACAGCCTATAAATGAATTTGCTGAGCCCTATGTAGATGACATTGCTGTGCATTCAGATGATTGGAAGATTCATTTACAGCATTTAGATGCATATTTAATGCAAATGAGACTGCATAACATTACTCTGAACTTAAAGAAATGTATCTTTGGTAAGAGTGAGGTAAAGTTCATCGGTCATGTGGTTGGTTCTGGAACGATTCAAATGAATCCAGATAGAATTGAAAGTTTAATTAATTTGAAAACCCCAGAAACGAAGAAACAAGTTAAGCAATTGCTGGGATTTTTTGGTTACTATAGACAGTTTATCAAAGATTTTGCACAGATTGCGAAGCCTCTATCTGATTTGACAAGCAAACATGTTCCAGATAAGATTGATTGGACTGATAGACATCAACAGGCATTTAATTTACTTAAAGATGCTGTACGCTCTAAAGTTGTTTTATATGTTTTTGATGTTGGAAAACCTTTTAATTTGTACTGTGATAGCAGTGATTTTGCAGTAGGAGCTGTTTTAACGCAGATGGATGATAAGGGAATAGAACGCCCTGTGTCATTTATAAGTCAGAAATTGACTGACACCCAGAAGAGATGGGCAACTGTAGAAAAAGAAGCCTATGCTATTGTTTGGGCTCTAAATAAGTTAAAAGAGATAATCATTGGATCTAAAGTTCACATCTTTACCGATCACAATCCTTTAACTTATCTGACTGAATCTATGTCTAAGTCTGCTAAACTGGTGCGTTGGGCTTTAGCACTGCAAACTTTTGATGTAGAAGTTAATTATAAGAAAGGACGATTAAATGTTGTAGCAGATTGTTTATCTAGATTATAAGATTGTTTATTTTACTGTATTATATAGTATTAAGTTTATTGCATAATTTAGTACATGATGATTTCGCAAATTTT
>JACEVL010003446.1:0-13587 GCA_020284085.1 Aporrectodea caliginosa
TTCCTCATGGATGTTGCTCTTCGCTCCTTTTACTCTGAAGTATGTATAAGCCTAGATCATGTGGAGACGCCTGGCTTTTGCATGGGATATATTATGCGTTACAAGTGGATTTTGACGGAGATTTTCAAGAATGAAACACAGTGAAGTAACGGAGGGAAAAATAACAACTAAGAGAGATAGAATGGATGGATGGATGACTACGTGGATGGTAGATTGACGAATGGGTAGATAGAGGGGCGGGCGGATGGATTGATGGATGGATGGGTTGATGAATGGACGGATGGATGGTTGGACAGATAAATTGATAGATGGAGGGGTGGGTGGATGAATTAATGGATGGATGGATTAAATGGATATGACGGATAGATGGATTGATGAATGGATTGGTGGATGGATGGATGAATGGATGAATAGTAGAGCAAAATAGCGAACAAATTGCAATGGTGAAGTTGACATAGTAATACGACATGCATGCTGCCAAATGGGCGCGACCCTCAACCAAAGTGCAATACGCATTAAATCCGATAACGCGTATTGCACCTTAAATTATAATTATATAATCTTTTATTGCAAAACACGACTGACCAATGATCGGCTTTACTCAATAGCATGCATTGTGTCTGAATAGATATTGCTATCACAGTTTCCCATGATGCCTTTGCTGACTGACTGTCGTGGGTTCATTAGGCTTCATGAAAATAATGTGTAGAAATTGTTTCTGTGCAACACGTATGTATCTTCATTATAGGCCTGTTTTAGGTTTGTAGCGATCTTCTCAAGTAATTTATTTATTGGCTTATATATAGTCATTTATTGATTAACTCATATCATGTATTTAATGTTTCTCAAAGATATTTACTCAGAAGTTTCCCAGTGATTGTACGAAACACCAGGTCATCTATGCCAACTCTGTCTGCCATTCTTACGGAATCAACACATTTTAGCAGTTCTGCTATTGTTTTTTTTGTTGCACCCGTGTTTGTGCTGCAGCTGAAAGGAACTTTAACACGGAAATCACGTTTCTAAGATACTTCTGGCGAAGTATGTATACGAAGCATGTAACTGCAAATGTTTAATGTACTCGTTTTTATATACATGTAGCGACCGAATAGCTTCGACCGTGCTCACTCTTCTCAATGAATTGATCGGGTGAGATCCTTCATCACCGCTGCCCCCATAAATGTATGTATGACTTTGACCCTTTGCCATTGCGTGCATCTTGAGAAAACGCGCTCACTCATAAATCCCTGTTTTAAAAATGTTTCTCCAGCCCTCGACCCCTCAGCATAGAATACGACCCCAAGGACAGTCCGTCAAGCAGTGGATACAGATTGATGCAGACAACAGAGCGTGTAGTCAGTATAGGACACTGCAAAAGGCCACTTGGCTGAGCGAACTGTTATAACTGGCGAAGGACAGAGGAAACAGTAGATCGGTAGACAAACAGACAGACAGACAGACAGGCAGGCAGACAGACAGACAGACAGACATGCATGCATGAATGCATACATACATACATACATACATACATACATACATACATACATACATACATACATACATACATTCATACATACATACATACATACATACATACATACATACATACATACATACATACATACATACATACATACATACTTACAGACAGGTAGACAGACATATAGGCAGACACACAGACATATAGACAGACAGATAGACAGACAGATAAACATTTGGGCAGACAGATAGACAGACAGACAAATAGACAGACAGATATACATATACCCAGACAGACAACACAAGCAGGCAGGCAGATATAGTGACACTCACTGACGGCTTATTAAAAAAAGAAAGACCGCTTTATCAGCAGAATTTACGATAATCGTATATTTATAATGATTGTCTTCTTCGCCATAACTTCGCTTGACCAGTCATTCGCAACTTCGACTAAATTGATGGACATGAGCGTGTGAGTGGGTGTGATTGTCAATGAACACAGCTGAATGTTTTGCTGAATAAATGACTGCAAATATATTACTACTTATGGTATTATTATTTTGTTGTTCATTTCTTGACGATGCGTGCTTGACTAAGCTTATTCGTTTCTCTATCTCTTCGTCTTAATTTCTATTTTTCTTTTCGCGAACATGAAAGATATGTACTGAATGTGGCTAAGTGAGTTTCGTTGGCAATTTAGCAATGGACATTGGCAAAAACAGTCGGAATAATTTGCAACGGCCGTAGAGGGATTTGAAGAGCAGCGTCGAATTTAGGGAGCGTGGACTCGGGAGACAGGGAGAAGTGTTGTCGTCCAGCATACAAACTGACGGAGATTCTAATGAAGACTGAAAAATCGCCAAGTCCACTCAATTGACAACTGATCTCTATAAATAAATCAGGGATGTCAAAGAGCTGACCCGCGAACCATTTCTGGCCCATGCACCGATGATGTCTTTCTGACACGCAAAGCCTTGCCTAAAGACTAACTGTGATGTTCGTGATTGATAATGAAGATAAAAATTTAGATGTTATAAGCCTAATTTGACTGTTTGTTGCTAAAAATGCACCATTTAAGATTCAGCTTTGCAATGATTTTATGGAGATGGGCTCATCGAACCCTTGTCCCCATTTTTCTCAGGTTCCTTTGGCAACCTGGCCCGTCACTTGTAGGAAAATATTGCCACTGAACCGCCATTAAAAAAGATTTTACACCTCTGGTATAAAGCGAGAAAAACGCTTTCAAGAGGTATTAAAACGTTTTATTTTAATATCCATGCTACATCTAACATGTACAAGGCGCAAGCGTCAAGGACTCAAGGTGAATGCCGTATGTAATTTACTCGTACGCCTGCCTCAGAGGTATTATAGTGTAGAAGATGAAGATAACAGCAGATGTTAAATTAATGTGGTTCGTGGACACGCTGATAATTATTGTCCCGTTATTAGAACATCAATTTTGTCCTACAATAAAACTAAAGTAGTTCTTGGTTATACGCCACAGTCGGCGTGCCTTATTGTCAGAAATAGCCTGTATCAAACAGCGTCTTGGATGCATTAGTTATGAGGCAATAAATAGTCTTAAGACAGCACCAACGGTTCTGGTCGCATTGTCCTGTAAAACGCATACTGAATACCCCAATATTAAGCCGAAATCTAAAAGCCAAATTTTCAGATTCGACTCTGAAACATTTTCCAGTGCAAGAAAGCTTAATGGGTCATCCAGCGGAAACAGCAAAATGATGAAGTAATAATGGAACAGTTAGTCTTCGGTTATATCTGGAACTTTCAAGAGCGAAACACACGGAAACAGAAACAGACCAAAAGAGAGCAAGGGTACTCTATATGAAACAATCCACAAAGGGTATTCTATATGAAACATTCCCCAAAGGGTACTCTATATGAAACAATCCCCAAAGGCACATATGCCCGCCTAAAAACCAATTCCCAAAGGGTATTCTATATGCCCTCCTGAAACAATTCCCAAAGAGTATTCCATATGCCCGCTTGAAACAATACCCGAAGGGTATTCCACACGCCCGCTTGAAACAATATCCGAAGGGTATTCCATATGCCCGCCTGAAACAATCCCTAAAAGGTATTCCATACGCCCTCCTGAAACAATTCCCAAAGGGTATTCCATATGCCCGCCTCAAACAATTCCCAAAAGGTATTCCATATGCCCGCCTAAAGCAATTCCCAAAGGGTATTCCTATGCCCGCCTGAAACAATCCTCATCTTAGGCAGGCTAAACGGAGATAACAAACGATGGACTTGAAAATGCGTTGATAATAAACTGAGATTATGATCCCGCTATTATTGTGTTAATTTGCTAATAATGGAAAATCATCATGTTACTTCTGTTTTTGCTTTCAGTGGCTTCAATAAAGAAAAGAATTGATTGATTGATTGATTGATTGATTGACTGTTTCATCGCCTGACGGTTGAAATTATAATTGGTGTAAATCAATAATTGCCCGACAGTGACGATGAACACACTCAGGTCAGTTGAAAGGAACTCCAACCATCGAGTACGAAGCTCTTCATCAGGAGTTCTCTTCGTGAGGTTGACAGTAAGCGGCTGTGGTGTGCAATGATGCGTCAGGCGAATTTAATGCCTATAGCTGTCACATATAAAAACATGTACTAATCAACCCATCCATAAGTAGCCATACTGTCAACTGTTATTGTTAACCTACAGCGTTCTGCCTGTTGTTTTCTGAAATATACGAATATACATACATTTATCCAATGTTCGTTTTTGAATTTTGACTGAGTCATATTGACTCTAACATCATTGAAGATTAGCGCAGGGAGCGCCTCTGAGTAGGAATCTTAAAGGGGCGAGTAGTGTACAATACCCCATTAGTAACCCCAATTACTAACTCCCAGTAGTAATACCAATTTTAGCCACGCCCACATTATGACGTCATCATTTAGCGCTGCTAATATCAGTTTTGGAGGTCAAAGGTCAAACGACCGCCTCAAGCAAACAGGCGGGCATTAAAACTGGGCAAAGGTCCTTTCAAGGGTCTCTCTTCATAGGTTATTGTTGTGAAAATAGTGTTGTGTATTATTGCGTGCGTGTGGCCTCCCCCTCCCCTTCCATTGCAAAGTGCCCAAGCTCATTCATTATTCATTAACCACAAAGCGGGCAGCATTTTACAATACATGTGTACATTCTATTTAGTCTAACTTCCTTTCTCACTTACACAGGCAGCTCTTCTTAGCCTTTAAGCATGTATGCCAATACATTGTACATTTGTACTCACACTCAATGAGCACGCTGACTTGTGAATTATAAATTAAGAGGCTCATTAGGGTTAAGTATGGTTTGACGTCACACACAAAGGGGATTTTTCATTAAATGCCAGGTATATTTGCAAATTTAGTGAATAACAGACTTATAAATTTTCAGATCTGGCAACATTTCCAAGAGAAGGTGCGCGTTTAGCAGACGTATATTCTTTTAATGCTAAGTCGCTGACGTCATCAGCCTTTTCACTCTCTCGAAACTTCAGAACCGGTCATATCAAACTAGTGGGGATTGTTAATTTAATGCTAGTTATATCTCAAATTAGAGAATAACCGACTTATAAATTTTCCGATCTGGTATCTTCACTGTGAGCAAACTTGTGTGTTATTCTGTGTTGGAAAGACACCTGTATGCAGAGGCGAGGAAGCACTTTCTAGCCATGGGGAGGCTGAGTCTGAGTTGACAGTCATTTTAGAAGACTATGCATTTCTCATTGTAGAGATGGTGGCCGAGAGAGCGAGAGCGATAGATAGAGAAGCAAGGAGCCAGAGAGGCATAGAGATGCAGAGAGAGGCAGGCTGTATTCAACATTTGCAAAGCACACAGTTAGCTTTGCTCTATTGAGTTGCCAAACCGCTCACACATTCACTGCTTAAACTGAAATTAGCATCCATCTTTACACTCAAAATATCGATATAGATGGACAAGCTTATCTGTCTTGCATTTTGAACAACGGCTTTTCATCAGTATTTCATTACTTGCTTCACAGTCATATCTTCTTTGAAGGCTAAGTCGCAATCTTCTTCACCCTTTTTCACTCGCTAGAAACTTCGATCTGTACCGCTCAAACTCGTGGGGCTTTTTCGCTTAATGATAGTTATATTTCAAATTAGAGAATAACACTCATATAAATTTTCTGATCTGCCAACTTTACAGTGTGATGGTTCACGTGTAGCTTTTCATGAGTCATTGTCATTCAACTGTTTTTAGTTGTGCAAATCTTTATACAAAATGAACTTAAATCTGCGAAAAGTTAAACTGAAATCACAGTTTCATTTAAATTCTCGGTTCATTTTCGCATAGTAATTGTCTTTTACAGATGGCACATGAGCGAGAGAGAGGGAGAGAGACATTTTGGCAGAGCGGGAGGGAGAGAGAGAGTGCGAGAGGGAGAGAAGCGCTTTTGGCAGAGAAGCAGCGTGGGAGGGAGAGAGATGGGCGGTTTATATTTCACACCTTGTGGTTTTACAACTTTTACATTTCAGATACCTAAAACTCGAACTCAAAGCTAGCTTGACAGTAGAATATTGTGAGTTTGTAGAGCAAACCTGCCAATTGTAGACGTGCTGCATTTAGATTGTGAGTATTTACTTAACAGACTTATAATTTTCTACACAGCTTGGAGACTTAAGTTGAGAGTTTAGTTAGCGAACCGAGGGTTTGCGCTGTTGTATGGAGAGGTGTTTTGAGACCCAGCATAGTGTACTTTTTTACATAGCGAAGCTATGTTCATTCTTCACGGTATGGAGAAGCAAGTGACTTTTACCGAAGGCGAGTGAGAAAGAGAGCGAGAGAAGCAGCGTGGCAGAGAGGCAGGCACGCATGGATTGTGAGAGAGCGAGAGAGAGAGAGAGAGAGAGAGAGAGAGAGAGAGAGAGAGAGAGAGAGAGAGAGGGCGAGAGGAATTTTTGGTAGAGAGATTCTCTTAGGCAAGGACTTCCTTACAAAGCATAAAATATATATTTTTGAGAGCTTTGCGAACATAAAACTTTAATCTTTGTGTAACTTTTCTGAATCCATGGAGCTTTGCGAACCTAAAACATTACATTTTTGTGAAACTTTTCTGTTTCATGTGACAGTTGCAAACCTTTCGTGATGCTCAGAATTTAAAACTTTGTGAAGTTCGCAAACAGTGGACAAGTTTGCATTCTTTGCTAAACTTGTGAACTATAAAACACAGACATGCTCAATTTGTAGAATGCACACATATGAGTTTAAGGCGTCTTACTTAAAATGATATCTGCGCATGGCACAGATTTGCATGAGAGAGCGTCATGCTGAAATTGGTGCACATAGGCTTCAATGCCAATGCGACCGTGTAAAACTTTGCTAAGTTTTCTGCGACGTTACCAGCTATGGTAACAGGTGGTAATACGAGGAGGTGAGGGGAGGGCTGAGGCTGCTTCCTCCCCCGCCGCACTCTAGCTCTGCGAAGCGAGGTCGCTTCGCGACCTGCAACTCTTATAAAATTAAAAAGCAATGTTTCGCATCATCTAAAAACATTGAAGCATTTCAACGATGAAACTTAGGAGTTTATAAACTTTTGATGACATGGGATGAGTACAATGCTAATGCTAATACACGTGAGGTGGGGAAGGAGGCCGCCCTCACACACTTCAGAGTGGTTGGAAATACTTGGAAAGACGAGAAGCTCAGTTACAGTTGGCTATTTTTGAAGATACGCGAGAAACTCGTTGATGTTTAGAAACTCGTGTCTTAGAAAAACGAGTCGTTTGCTCTTTTGGCCAAACCGCCAACCCTCGTGCTATAGCTAGCTGTAAGTAAGTATGAAAATGCAAGTCTTATACACCAATGACACACATGAATAGAACACTGACACAAATTTTTTGTTTTTGGTGTTGAACACAGGTTTTAATAATAAGCGATGGATGTTTTTAGAAGACTGAATCGTCGAATGTAATTCTGAAATGTGTGTCGCTGTAAACATGAGCTTAAGCCTTTAATATTTTCAGATTATAGAATTTTATTTGTATGCTGTCTACCTATAGTAGTAAACTTTGTAAAATCCAAACTCTCAGGAAGAAAATTTTGTCATCTTGTAAGTAGTCGCAAAAAAAAAAGAATTTGTTAAGATTTCTCGATGCGTGCGCTCACCTTACAAGTGTGGCAGTTGCCTGAAATATGTGAGGTTCTTTAGCAGCAGCCGCAGTAGCTGCAGCTGCTGCGTGCTGTCGCCACCGCCCCTACCCTCCACACTTTGAATTTAAACGCTTGAAATATCATCGACATGGCGTCTTTACACCCACGTCAGTGTCTCATCTCTGAAAATAAGCTCAATCGAAGGTTTTTCTCACACGGCAAACTTTAATCTGTTACACTTTAAAAGAGAAAACTTGTGTTTGTATCTTTTGAAAGTGGTTCTCAACTCTAGAGAGTGAAAACTTGGGTCTTGCATCATTTGACTGCTTCTCTACTCCAGAACATGAAAACGGGCGGCTTACAACATTTGAGTGTGCTTCTCAACTCCTAAAAAACCAAAATGCTCACAATGCTTGTGTTTCTGTGGCTGCTACAGTGGTTGGCTTTAATGAAAGACGATGCGACTGCTGCTGCTGCTGCGACCGAAGCGGTTAACAGAGTGACAGTATCACTGTTTAAACATTCAATTCACAGAGTCCACTCATGTGTTTGATTGCAATCTCCATCCCACACGTGGCATGTAAGCATTTGGGCACTCGTTCGGCCTATATGGCCCGCGGTAGTGTACATTGAACCTCACACGCCTGTAGCCTCAGCTACAGAAGCGGCTATCAAAGCGATGAAATTACACGGTTACAGGGTCATTGATTAAACTTTCAATTCATTGGGTGCACACGAGTGTTTGAATGCAATGTCCATTCCACGTGTGGCATGTAAGCATTTGGTCACTCGTTCTGCTTATAGTGTCCGCTCTAATGTACATTGAACCACAGGCGAAGACAATGGACTGTAAAATTGACCTGTTTCTTGTGCACTAAAATGCCATAAGTAAATATGGAGTAGTGAAATTTTGATAAAGATTAAGTTTTCACTTTTAATGAGTAACAGATTAAGGTTTGCCGTGTGAGAAAAACCTTCGATTGAGCTTATTCTCAGAGATGAGACACTGACGTGGGTGTAAAGACGCCATGTCGATGATATTTCAAACGTTTAAATTCAAAGTGTGGAGGGTAGGGGCGGTGGCGACAGCACGCAGCAGCTGCAGCTACTGCGGCTGCTGCTAAAGAACCTCACATATTTCAGGCAACTGCCACACTTGTAAGGTGAGCGCACGCATCGAGAAATCTTAACAAATTCTTTTTTTTTTGCGACTACTTACAAGATGACAAAATTTTCTTCCTGAGAGTTTGGATTTTACAAAGTTTACTACTATAGGTAGACAGCATACAAATAAAATTCTATAATCTGAAAATATTAAAGGCTTAAGCTCATGTTTACAGCGACACACATTTCAGAATTACATTCGACGATTCAGTCTTCTAAAAACATCCATCGCTTATTATTAAAACCTGTGTTCAACACCAAAAACAAAAAATTTGTGTCAGTGTTCTATTCATGTGTGTCATTGGTGTATAAGACTTGCATTTTCATACTTACTTACAGCTAGCTATAGCACGAGGGTTGGCGGTTTGGCCAAAAGAGCAAACGACTCGTTTTTCTAAGACACGAGTTTCTAAACATCAACGAGTTTCTCGCGTATCTTCAAAAATAGCCAACTGTAACTGAGCTTCTCGTCTTTCCAAGTATTTCCAACCACTCTGAAGTGTGTGAGGGCGGCCTCCTTCCCCACCTCACGTGTATTAGCATTAGCATTGTACTCATCCCATGTCATCAAAAGTTTATAAACTCCTAAGTTTCATCGTTGAAATGCTTCAATGTTTTTAGATGATGCGAAACATTGCTTTTTAATTTTATAAGAGTTGCAGGTCGCGAAGCGACCTCGCTTCGCAGAGCTAGAGTGCGGCGGGGGAGGAAGCAGCCTCAGCCCTCCCCTCACCTCCTCGTATTACCACCTGTTACCATAGCTGGTAACGTCGCAGAAAACTTAGCAAAGTTTTACACGGTCGCATTGGCATTGAAGCCTATGTGCACCAATTTCAGCATGACGCTCTCTCATGCAAATCTGTGCCATGCGCAGATATCATTTTAAGTAAGACGCCTTAAACTCATATGTGTGCATTCTACAAATTGAGCATGTCTGTGTTTTATAGTTCACAAGTTTAGCAAAGAATGCAAACTTGTCCACTGTTTGCGAACTTCACAAAGTTTTAAATTCTGAGCATCACGAAAGGTTTGCAACTGTCACATGAAACAGAAAAGTTTCACAAAAATGTAATGTTTTAGGTTCGCAAAGCTCCATGGATTCAGAAAAGTTACACAAAGATTAAAGTTTTATGTTCGCAAAGCTCTCAAAAATATATATTTTATGCTTTGTAAGGAAGTCCTTGCCTAAGAGAATCTCTCTACCAAAAATTCCTCTCGCCCTCTCTCTCTCTCTCTCTCTCTCTCTCTCTCTCTCTCTCTCTCTCTCTCTCTCTCTCGCTCTCTCAATCCATGCGTGCCTGCCTCTCTGCCACGCTGCTTCTCTCGCTCTCTTTCTCACTCGCCTTCGGTAAAAGTCACTTGCTTCTCCATACCGTGAAGAATGAACATAGCTTCGCTATGTAAAAAAGTACACTATGCTGGGTCTCAAAACACCTCTCCATACAACAGCGCAAACCCTCGGTTCGCTAACTAAACTCTCAACTTAAGTTTCCAAGCTGTGTAGAAAATTATAAGTCTGTTAAGTAAATACTCACAATCTAAATGCAGCACGTCTACAATTGGCAGGTTTGCTCTACAAACTCACAATATTCTACTGTGAAGCTAGCTTTGAGTTCGAGTTTTAGGTATCTGAAATGTAAAAGTTGTAAAACCACAAGGTGTGAAATATAAACCGCCCATCTCTCTCCCTCCCACGCTGCTTCTCTGCCAAAAGCGCTTCTCTCCCTCTCGCACTCTCTCTCTCTCCCTCCCGCTCTGCCAAAATGTCTCTCTCCCTCTCTCTCGCTCATGTGCCATCTGTAAAAGACAATTACTATGCGAAAATGAACCGAGAATTTAAATGAAACTGTGATTTCAGTTTAACTTTTCGCAGATTTAAGTTCATTTTGTATAAAGATTTGCACAACTAAAAAACAGTTGAATGACAATGACTCATGAAAAGCTACACGTGAACCATCACACTGTAAAGTTGGCAGATCAGAAAATTTATATGAGTGTTATTCTCTAATTTGAAATATAACTATCATTAAGCGAAAAAGCCCCACGAGTTTGAGCGGTACAGATCGAAGTTTCTAGCGAGTGAAAAAGGGTGAAGAAGATTGCGACTTAGCCTTCAAAGAAGATATGACTGTGAAGCAAGTAATGAAATACTGATGAAAAGCCGTTGTTCAAAATGCAAGACAGATAAGCTTGTCCATCTATATCGATATTTTGAGTGTAAAGATGGATGCTAATTTCAGTTTAAGCAGTGAATGTGTGAGCGGTTTGGCAACTCAATAGAGCAAAGCTAACTGTGTGCTTTGCAAATGTTGAATACAGCCTGCCTCTCTCTGCATCTCTATGCCTCTCTGGCTCCTTGCTTCTCTATCTATCGCTCTCGCTCTCTCGGCCACCATCTCTACAATGAGAAATGCATAGTCTTCTAAAATGACTGTCAACTCAGACTCAGCCTCCCCATGGCTAGAAAGTGCTTCCTCGCCTCTGCATACAGGTGTCTTTCCAACACAGAATAACACACAAGTTTGCTCACAGTGAAGATACCAGATCGGAAAATTTATAAGTCGGTTATTCTCTAATTTGAGATATAACTAGCATTAAATTAACAATCCCCACTAGTTTGATATGACCGGTTCTGAAGTTTCGAGAGAGTGAAAAGGCTGATGACGTCAGCGACTTAGCATTAAAAGAATATACGTCTGCTAAACGCGCACCTTCTCTTGGAAATGTTGCCAGATCTGAAAATTTATAAGTCTGTTATTCACTAAATTTGCAAATATACCTGGCATTTAATGAAAAATCCCCTTTGTGTGTGACGTCAAACCATACTTAACCCTAATGAGCCTCTTAATTTATAATTCACAAGTCAGCGTGCTCATTGAGTGTGAGTACAAATGTACAATGTATTGGCATACATGCTTAAAGGCTAAGAAGAGCTGCCTGTGTAAGTGAGAAAGGAAGTTAGACTAATAGAATGTACACATGTATTGTAAAATGCTGCCCGCTTTGTGGTTAATGAATAATGAATGAGCTTGGGCACTTTGCAATGGAAGGGGAGGGGGAGGCCACACGCACGCCCCCTATGAAGAGAGACCTTTGAAAGGACCTTTGCCCAGTTTTAATGCCCGTCTGTTTGCTTGAGGCGGTCGTTTGACCTTTGACCTCCAAAACTGATATTAGCAGCGCTAAATGATGACGTCATAATGTGGGCGTGGCTAAAATTGGTATTACTACTGGGAGTTAGTAATTGGGGTTACTAATGGGGTATTGTACACTACTGGGGCGCTATATAAATTTTTGGAAAATAAAATAAATAAATAAATTTATAGCGCGCATAATTAGCTTAACAAGAATAGCGCAAAGTGAGCGTGCTTAGTTGTACATTATGCTCACTGATTGCTCAGCTTCAAATAATCAAAGACGTTTTTCATTACAATCGAGCCTAAACTATCAGTATTAATAGGCTACTGATCTCTGCATTTAACAAATTTTCCTTTGTCATAGTTTACTTTATTTTTATTACTATTACTACTATTATTATTCCCAATTCTACATCAACTTCCACGATCCAATTACATCTCTAATTACAACGTTCTTTAGACTTCTGAGTCTCTTTGAATTTGCCGGCTATGTGAGATTCCAAACGACACCAAACCACTCATTGTTTATGTCTTTCTCTTTTTGGTACTTTGATGACTGACTGACTGACTGACTGACTCACTGACTTACTGCGCATCCGACGACCGACTGGTTAATTGACGGAGTGATTAACTGATTGATTGATTGATTGACTGACTGACTGATTCAGTCTGATTGACTGACCCATTTGATTGATTGAAAGGCTGATCGATCGATACAGCACAGAAGCACGAGTGACCTTTTTACTACATGATTAACTCGCTAAAGTAGTGCACATTAGAGAGTGACACGGAGACACAATCTCCTTAGTTCTCTTTCTATCCCCACCCCATCCCCATCAGGCCTGTTCCCATCCCCCACCCTATCCCCGTTAGGTATGTCCCCACTCCCTCTTCATTAGGTGTGTGTTCCCATCCCCATCCAAATTAAGCAAAAGATAAAATGATCCCGTACACCAAACAGTTATGTTAAAATCTTAAGTTTTTAAATTGACCTACATAATACTTAGCTGAAGCCTGACGTTGAAAAAATGTCGAAAATTAGACGAACAATGAAGTCTTTCAATTATATAGCGCGATAACTCAACATTAAATGAAGGCCCGGTTAGCTTAATACATAATTAATTACTACAGCGGACAAAGTTACAACCGATACCGCGGTAAATACCGCGCTTCTATTTCCATCTCTATGGTTATACCGCTTTCCCAATTACCTCTAGTGCACACTTAATAGCTGAATATGCTTCGTAGACCTACTTAATTACTGTGCGAATGACAATGGGCGTTTGTCTACTAATATCGCGCAACATAACCGAAACATGTTTACGACAAAATTAGTCGTAACTTGTTTCTCGTTGTGTTCTTGGCTGCGCTCCATCTTACTTGCGTGTTCTTTGCCGCCCAGGTGCGTCTGATGTTCCAGCGCGTCGGGTGCTTCGCTCTGCGACGAGGGGAGAGTTCATTTTGTTCCACGGACTCGCTTGGCTATTAGGCAGCGCGCCAAAGTGCTTTCTCGGCTTTGTTGGCCCCTTCCATTTGGAATGACTCTACCACTTAAGCTCCGTTTTTGTACTTGTAAGCCATCTGACAGGGTTCTATAAGCCCCCAATTTTTTTTTCGGGGGGGGGAAATTTTTGGGGGAAAAACCGGGGGGAAGAATTAAAAAATTTTAAA